>JALBZB010000551.1:0-23829 GCA_038050625.1 Pythium sp. MPC-2022a | reverse complement strand
CTGGTGTGCTGGAGAGGTTGAAGAGAGCGGATCCGTGCAGGAACCCGCAGCATTTACTGGAAAGTGGACAGCGGGTGTGCTAAACACAATGAATCAGGACGAATCCACAGCTGCCAATGAGTTGATTGATTTGTTTGTGCTCGTACCTAACGCTTGTCTTTGCATATCACCGCCTGTAAAACTGCGTCTATACAACATGTGTCGCTTTTTGCATTTTCTTGGTTGGTTAGTTTGCATGTTTATTTTGCGCTGCATTAACGACCAACTCACCACATCGACGCTGCACCTCGTCCACTTGCTTTGTTGATTCATTCACTTTACTCACTCGTTCACTCGTGCTCTGCGTCAAAGATGTCACGCGACAGGATGTGGTGCAGTGCTGCTTCGAAAGTTGCCAGGTAGTAGCCGGACTCGCTGCGACGTTTCTCCGGGTCACAGAGTCGATTCAACAGCACCTGCGTCATGATCGGCGCCACTAGGTCGCTATGCACAATCACATAAATAAAGATCGGCAGGAAATCGTCCCCACTGAGCACGTCCTCTTGCTCCTCTCGCGCAGCCGCGGCAGCGGCCTCTTCGTCGTCTGGGCAAGATGGATCGCGCTGGGCGGACCCATCTTGGTTGGGGGAGCCACTGCCGCTCACACGAGACGAGCCGGATAGCTGTACCGCAGAGAACGAGATCGAGTGGCGGCGAGCGTGACGTGGAGGAAGACTGGCGCGGTACATCTGGCGCTCCGACTTGTACAGCGTGTGGATATTATGCGCAGTCGCGACCAGCTTTCTCATCTTGTCGAGCGGCAGGAACGCGTCGTCGATCTCCTTAATAGTTTCCACCACCGAGCGCCAACTGCTGAGCGAGATCTTGTCAATCGGGATACCAAAGTAACTCTGTGGTTTGCCCTTGAGCTGGAACACTCGCTGGCGAAACTGCTGCTCCTTGTGCAATACTTTAGCACGCAAATACGCGTTGAGATCGAGCATCAGTGGAACGCATATTCTCTCTTCCAGCTCGTGGCGGATCGCGTCCGAGATCATCTGCTGCAGCTTGTCATTATTGCTCAGTACATCCGCAGTCGTCAAGCTCACAAAAGAGCTTGTGCGACCACCAGCTTGCTGGCTATGGTCTGCCGTGCTAAAATACTTCATCAGTCGCTGAATATGTGTGCTCATTTCGTCAAATCGATGCTCCAGCATATACTCTTGCACGCCGTCCAGGATATCGCCAATCTCCTCTAGCAAGTTCTTTCCAGGGTCCACGCCATTTTGCTTGATCTTTGCGAGAAACTTCGCACACGCTTTCCCTTCTGGTGAAGTAAAGTCGTGCACAGTGTGATACACATACACACGGAGCTCTCTTGGAATCGGCTGCGTTCGGTTTCGTTCAAGTAAACCAACGTGAGGAACATCCAAAAACTGCTGCAGCTGCTTGAGCGCCACACCGTGAAGAAACGTGAGAGGCGATGGGGTCACGAGCGCAGCTGTTGTTCGTAGGAACGTCTCGAGGATCGGCGCGCGATCGCTTGCCAACGAGTTTGCCGAGTTGCGTCCACTCCTGCGGGTTGGAAACTCACACGCGTTGACGCGTCCTGACAAACGACTCAACTACAAGCACACGAGTAAAGAGAGAGACCATTGTTAGGGGAAATAAATCAGGGTACCAATCTCTCGACGGCAAAGTACCTTTCGGTGAAGCTTGTAGAATTCTCGAAAACGTTTGCGAGTGAACCACACAACACCACTTTCAATATCGACAACCCGAATCATGTATTCCTACAAATAATCACACCAGATAAATTGTAAGCGCAAACATAATCACATGCTAACCAGATTGCAAATGGGATCAAAGACTCACCATGTGGGTATTGCTGCGCACAGCCCGAAAGTCTTCATTGATCACTCGAATCGACAACCCTTGACGAATTCCTGCGGGTATAGGATAGTAAACAAGTCAGCAGTCAAACTCCTGAGCACCCGAGCGCAAGCATCTTCGATAAACAAACCTTTGGCTTTCAGGATCAGCAAATGCCACTCGTGATCCGAAATGATGCCGTCCATGTTCATCGTCATGTCCATCAGCTGTACACCACACAATCACATTTCAGTGTTAGTGAACCTGGGCTCAGGAGTAATGAGATTGGTTCAGCGACAATTATACCATTTTCGTCGGCTGAATGCGGTTCACAATCATGGAGCGCAGAAGATCAAGCTCGTGACTGGAGATCACGCCGTTTCGGTAGATCTCGCTCGCCTTTGAGAGCAACTCGAACACCAAGTGCGGCTCTCGATGCCGAATTCGGTTCTCGGCTTCCGACAAATTCAGTTTGCTGCGCTTGATTACGTCGATATGCGAAGTGTCAAAGATGCTTGACGGCTGATTGCGAAGCTCAACAGGGATAAACTTCTGGTTCATCGAGTCTGCGACCAACTTGTAGTTTGCAATGTTCGCCGCACTGTTAAACACCGGTGGCGCGTCCTCGTCTTTCATATCGTCGTCGTCCAGCGAGAACTCCTTCCCGTACAGCGTACCGTCATCCTCTGCAAGGGAGCTGGACTTTTCCGAAAGATTGTCGTCAAATGTGTCGTCCACGACACTCTCTGCTTTGCATTCCAATGACCCACGGCTCGTCCCCTCACCACCACTATCGCCTCGCTTTACTTTACGATCAGCAGCACTCATTTCGGTGTCGTCTTCGTCTTCGTCTTCCTCGTCAGTAGCGACGCACTCGTCGATCACTTCAGGTAACTACACGCGAAATCAATGCGCAATCGCAAATATGAATATCAATAGATACAAAATGCATATAAATCTCAAGCCCAAATCCCCACGCAAATAAGAAATGCATCATACCCGCAGAAAGTCGTCTGGAATCGGGTTCTTGATGGGGAAGTTGGGCGTCGCATTCGCTGCAGCGGCGTCATCGGCTGGCTTCGCTGCTTCGTTCGCAGACTCGTCAACAGCCTCCATCTTGAGGATCGCCGAGATCGTTTCTTCCATGACGTAGTCGTTGATTTCGAGCAGCGCCTGTAGTGGCTCCGTGTCCCATTTCGGGAAAATCGACTTGAGGATCTCCACACCACGCACAATCGCTTCCGGGGTTGGCGTGGGCTTCGCCTTCTTCGGCGTGGCATTCACACCAGCACTGGAGTGCAGTGCAGCCGCGCTTGAGCTCTTGCGCTTGGGGAACAGCACGTCGAGGAAACTGCTCGCGCCGCTCTCTTTCTTCTTCTTCTCACGGTACGGACTGCTGCTGCGGTGGTGGCCGTTCGTGATTGCCGACAGCGGCGGGTTGCCGTGGTGACTGCTGTTGAGATGTTGCTTCTTGGCCGTCCCCTTGAGCTTCAAGACGCGCGGCTCGGACTTCCAGATCGACTTGCGGCGGTTCGGCGGCGGCGACCCGAAGAGATCGCTGCCGCGCTCACCATGATGGCTGCCGGGCATCCTGAAGAGCGGATGGTTAACGCGCGCGCAAGCAGCAGGGAGCGGGAAAGGATGACGAATGGAGAAGTGGTGTCGTCACGCGATCAACCAGCCAGCAATTAACAGCAAAAGAAGCAGCAGTAGAGGGATCTCTCACGTACACACTCGCGCCTCTCTCGTGTGGGCGTATCTGCGCGCGCGTGAAGAGCGAGAGAGAGAGAGAGAGTTGAAGAGTGCGCGCGCTTCTTCCGCTCCTCGTTTCCGCTTTTTGGCTCGTGCTTTTTTTTTCTTTCTGCTTTGTGATCCGCGCTCTTCTTCACAGTGCAACTGTGGGTGTGGGGGCGTTAGTTAATAACGCGCGTTACTAACACCAGCTGTCAAGCTCCAATCCGGATTGGAAACTGGTGGCATGCTTGCGTGATTTAAATCTATTGTTTGATTCGATGATCGAGATCGGATAGCTGTTAAATAACACATCACGCAA
This sequence comes from Pythium sp. MPC-2022a, assembly GCA_038050625.1. Taxonomy (NCBI): domain Eukaryota; phylum Oomycota; class Peronosporomycetes; order Pythiales; family Pythiaceae; genus Pythium; species Pythium sp. MPC-2022a. The sequence goes on along the minus strand of JALBZB010000551.1, from coordinate 19,925 downwards.
GTGAAGTGACTCCACACTGCACTTTTTGTATCCACAATGCACAGGTCGAGTTACTGACATTGTGTTCAAGTGATGCAAAATGGGCTACGCAGATGGGGCGAGCGAGCGGGTGAGGGTCCAAGCAACACCTTCGTTAACGTCTTCCAATGAACGAAGCGCGCGTGGTCATCTATATTACAAGTTACCATACCGTGTAGCTCAGCTCACGAATTGGACGTGTGTGCATTGCGCGCTGCTGTCATGCTCTCTGCATAGTTCTGACCACCTCCCTTGCTGTGAGTACAGCGATCTAAAACGCCACCACGAAGAAGACGATCACGAGCAGGAGGACGAACAAGATCTTTATGATGACCGATTGGTTGGCAGCGACCAAGTCGTAGTACCTGAGCAGCTCGATCTCTGCGGCGCGGACGTTGCCTCTTCTTCTACATAAAGACAATGAAAGGTTATGATCGTCTGAGGAGATGCCACATCATTCGGATAATCAGCAGTTGTCATGTAGAAGGAGCGTACACCATCGTGTAGAATTGTAGCAGCAGCTCTTGCACGTGTTCACCTTGGTTCTTTCTCTCGCCCCCTCACTGATTCACATGCGCGTGCACACAACGTGCGTGCTTCTTCTTCTTGCTCGGTAGCTGTTTGAGAACTGGAGGGCTCTTCGAAACACAGGGGCACCAAGTAGACCTCTGAACTTGGTTTAATGCGCTGCTCTGCGCTGTCAACCTTGGATTGGTTGTTTTCCAGTGACAAGTGCTGACCTGGAAGAGCACCACCTATCGGAACGATCCTCCCTTTCAGTATTTGTATGCTGGTCGAAACGAAAGAAGACGAAACGCAGCACCCTCATTGAAACACGCTTGCATAGCGTGCGATTCTCTATTGCCAATGTGTAGCAGCTGTATTACTGTCGCTGCATGCTCTCTCTGAAACGCGTGGCTCTTGATAGCCTTGAACTAAAAACGACAGTCGGTGGATTCGCTCTGGAATTCGTTAAAACACCACGACGAAGAGGAAGATCATGAGCAGCAGGATGAGGAAGATCTTGACGATGAGCGACCGGTTCCCCGAGACCATATTGTAGTACTTGAGCAGCTCACTCTCGGCTGCGCGGACGTTTTCTCCACTGCAGTCGCAGCAAAATACGTAGCAGTCAGGAAGTTATAATAGTTAGCCACGTAGCAGTAACCAACACCCTTTCTCACAATAACAAACAAAAGAACGTACGCCATGTCCATGTTGTCGTCGATCCGAGTGATAACCTCGCCCTGCTCTGCCACCATTGTCGCCATGCGAGTGTACATTCCAGTGATCTATCGGACATCAAAAGTACAAAGGTTAACGAATCCAAAGCTTGGATCGGACAGCACACTGTTCAAACACATTTACATTACCTCCACGATTGTGCTTTCCACTTGCACCGCATTCTGATACCGCGTCTGAGCGTCCTGCCGCACGTGGTATTGCATCGCCTGCTGAGCCCCGCCACCCCCGGGGGTCGTTGACTGCTGCTGCATGAATGGGCTCGCCCCCAAGTTGCCTGCTCTTCGACGCAGCCCCACGCCCGGCATTTGAGGCTCTGAGCTGACTCCCAGTGGATTGACTCCTGTTTGAAGTTGTCACACAATAACACAAACCATCGCATTCAGCTAAGCGATACTTCATAGAGGGGGGATGAACTCCATAATCATCACTGACGAGCTCACCTGAAGCTTGTTTGCTGTATGGATTTGGGGGTGCGTGCGCGCCATTTGTCTGCTGTGGGTCTCTGTTGCCAAGCAGCGGCTGCAGCGCTGGATCACCAGGTCTCTTCAGCGGCGCAGCTCCCTGTGGAGTAGCTGCTGTTCGCGCGAACAGAGGCGCGTTGATGTGAACCATGGGATTCGCGCCGCCGTGTGAGAACTTGCTTCGCCGCGAGCTACGCTCTTTGATCGCCACTGTGTGTTGTTGGAGCGCGTGCTGTAAGCGTAAGAAAAACGGGTATACACACACAATGAGCATCAATATCAGCACCATTAGACTTCAAATATGTATACAAATAACACTACGAGTACCATGCCATCAAAGACAGCCCAAATACAAACAACCCACTCACATGGAAGAGCTTGGCACTTTTTGCGCACCGCGCCTTGAGCGACGAGCAGATGATCGAGAAGTGCGCCTGGTGGTGCTGCTGGTGACGGCCTCGCTGCACGTTGATCGCCTGCTGGAACATCTGGATGTTCTTCTCGATCGCGCCGAGCTCCTTTTTGAGCACGTCCGTGAGCGTCGCGATCTGCGCGCTCGGGTCGTCGCCGATGATCGACTTCTTGGTCACGAGCTCCTGCAGGTCGCGCAGAAAGAGCTCCTGCTGACGCAGCTGGTCGGCGATCTGCTGCGCGCGCCGCGCATCGAGCGACAGTGGCCGGTGGCTCTGCGCCTTCTTCACGCCCGTGTCGAAGAGCACCGAGATCTTCACGAAGTCGCTCGTGCGGTCCATTTTCGTCGTCGTCGCTTTTTCTGATGACCTGCCAGCAAAGCAAAGTAAAGCCAAAGTTGAACTGGACGCGATACGAACCTAACAGTCTCGTTTTGTCAGAAAATGCAAGTGTTGACACTGGAAGGTGAGCCAAAGTGAATCGAAGAGTTTTTTTGTCATAATGCGAACTTAAGAAGGAGAGCAGTTTCCATCTGATCCAAATTGTTCTGTCCTGTTCTGCACTGTACTCTTTTCGTTTTTAGTACGTTGATTATTGAGCCTGTGAGAACAAGAAGAGAAGTGCGAGTAAGACGAGCAAGAGAGAGAGAGAGGGTAATGGCGTCGGAGGAAGCGGCGTTGCGCGCCAAGATCCAGGCCATGAAGAACCTGCTGCAAGTCAAGCAGCAGCAGCAAGGCTCCTTCCACGCGCATCATCGCCATCACACGCCGCAATACGCGCAGAGAACAGCTCCGCACTCGAGGAGCTACCACCGCCATCATGCGCCACCAGTGAACCGCTCCTGGAATCGCTTCTCGGGAGGTAGCAATGGGACTAACAGCAGCAACGTAAGCAGTAGTGTGGGAGCGTACAACGGTCCCAGCATGAGCGCGAACAAAGTGTGGAGAAAAGAGGACGCGGAGGTAGTGAAGAGCGCGAGCGCTGGAACATCAACAACAGCAGCAAAACCACTGTTAAATGGAGCTGCTGCTGCTACTGCAAATAAGACGTGGAAACGACCAGTGAGTATTGCTGCTGTCTCTCTTTTTGTATGGATATCTATCTGGATGGTGTGTGAGTGCATGCTGACAATTCCTGAATGCTTTTGGCTCCTGTTTCGACCATCTCGCAGCTGAAAGTAGCCGCATCCAGTCACAAGTACCAGTCGCTGTTGATCAAGTAGGTGTCTCTTGGTGCTTGCGCTATGGTAGCTACACGCAGAGAAAGAGAGATTGAGCGTGCATGTACTGTATGCCACTGGCCTTTGGTTGTATGTAATCTCTATTTGCCACAGGCGAGCGCGAAGTCGAATGCAGCTGCAGGTGCTGAAACTCGAGGACGGCGAGTACGCGAAAGCCAACGGAGGCTTCAGTCTCATCCGCGCTGGCGTCAAGCAGCCAAAGCCGGCGTCTGTGACTAGTGCTGCAGCAGTGACTACGTTGTCAAGACCACCCAGTGAGTCCAATTCCACAACTTACTTTGTTGATCATGGCTTTTGGACAATGTCCATCAAATCTTACGCTCCTTTGTTTCAAACTCTCTCTCTCTCTGTGGCATGTAGCATCTGTGAATATTGGTGGAGCAAACTATGTGATCACAAAGAGAGGCAACTCGCTCAAGCGCATGACGGTCGATGAAGTGAACAAGTCGGCGGCGGTCGCGAAACAAAGCGCCTTGATCTTGAGCGCGAACCCAGCGAGCGCATCGTACGTTTTTGCACCTCCTGCTGTAATTCTTGACGCTCTTTGATATTCAACTGATTGTTTGTACTATTGGTTCCAGATCACGCGCACAAGCTGCTGTATTACGTGCTCGCAACGCGCGCCTCAAGAAGAAGCACAACGCGGTGAAAGTGCGCACCGAGTACTGCTCGTTCTTCAACCGATTCGGCAAGTGTTGTTCTCCGATTCCATCCTTCAAGCCGCAGAAACGCTATGTCAAGCGAGCAACCTCCTTAACGCGTGTTTGCTTTGGTTTCTGATGTGATGATAATGATGATTGTTGTTTGTTGAAGCAGGTTACTGCAACAAGCGCAACGACTGTCCGTACATCCATGACAGCCGCCGCGTCGCCATCTGCCGCAAGTTTCTGCGCAACGAGTGCTCGGATGCCGACTGCTTGCTTTCGCACAAGCATGACCAGGTTTGAAATTGGTTTTCTTATCTATTGAATGCATCTATGGTGTGCGAGCGATCTCACTCTGATGGGATGACACTCGTTGTCTGCTATTATGATTCTTTTTGCTGTCATGCATGCAGAATAAGATGCCCGTGTGCGCGCTGTTTCTCCGCGGTGCATGTACGCGCGAGGACTGTAAGTACCGTCACGTGAAAGTGAGTCGAAGTGCGCAAGTGTGTCAGGCGTTTCTGAAAGGCTACTGCCCCGACGGCGAGTCGTGCCGCCTCAAACACGAGTTGCCGCCAAAGAAGCAGCAATCTGTTCAGTCTATCAAGCCAACAACAGTTCGACATGCTCTACCAACAGTAGCAACTGCTGGCTCGTCGCAAGGTAAGTCTGTGTCTTCTCATCAGGTGGAGAGCAAGAAAGCGGCGCTCGCAAACGACAATAATGACACTTCGGAGCAAGAGAACTGGTCTCCTTCTGGGACGTCTACCACTGCGTCTGGTGTATTCTCAGCGGCAGAGCGATCATCACCATCAGCGTTATCAGCGTTACCAGCAGCGGGCGGCGCTGAGTCCGGCGGCGGCGGGCTCTCCATTCGTCCGAACATTCGCTTTCGCCCCAAGAACGCGGCCTCAGGCTTTCCGTCGCTCTTCAGCGCGCGAAGTGCGTTGTCGCAGTGATTTGAAGGACGTGAGGCGGGCGAGAAAGGAAGAGAGATTTTTGTGTATTTTGTATATGAAGCTACATGCTGTTCCTATTTGAACGGGGGTGATTGATAACAGACAATTGTCAATAAAAGCTTGCCAAGCGAGACTTTTGCAGACAAACTCCACTGGTTATTAGCAAGTGCACGCTTGGATGCGACAAACTTTTTCTTTGAACAACGGCTCGCGCTCTCGTTGTCTATCCGACGGTGGTGGTGTTGATTCTGGGACTCCGACGGCAACTTGTCCGACGGCGGCAAGGTGAGGCGGCACATTTTGATAAAACCTGGCAAGAAATGATCAAATGGTTCCCACCAGCAGATAGAACTCAACCCACACATGAATGCCAATAGAAGGCTTCGGTAGTCACTGGCGGGCGATAAAACGCCAATATGCTCTACTGTGCAGGGCAATGGGAGGAGCCTTTGGTGGGTCTACACACAACTTCAAACTCCAGTGTCATCGTCGTGGTCATCACTCGCCAATTTACCTCTTCCTGAGCACTAGCGACCTGTACCCAGAGCCACAATGCCCGACAAGTGTTGCGGCTGCGCGGATCTCACGTCCGAGGACGACTACGACCTCACACTGCACATCGTGTCCGTCTTCATCGTCTTCGTTGTGTCTGCTGCGGGCACGATGTTGCCGGTGGTCTCCACCAAAGTGCCGTTCTTCACAACCAAGTCGCCGCTGATCATGGAGTGGCTCATGACGTTCGGCTTTGGCGTTGTCATCGCCACGGGGTTCATCCACATGACCAACGACGGCATCGAGATGCTCAGTGACCCGTGTCTCGGCAGTGTGGTCGATAGCTACGGCTCTCTCGGCATGGCGATCGTGCTCGCGACCATCATGGTCATGCACCTGATCGAGTGCGAGAGCTCCGTGTTCTTCGCCTCGAAAGCCAACCAGCACGGGCATCAGCATCATCACTTCCACGCGCACGGACACACGCACGTCGCTATGAACGTACCAGACAATGAGAACAACAACGACACACCCAATGCAGACAACGCGATGATGGACAGCAAGATCGCTGCGAGCAAGGGGCCAAATGTCAACAACCACTACACCCGCAAGCTCGCGGTGGTCTTCTTTGAGCTCGGTGTGGTCTTTCACTCGGTCATCGTGGGCGTCGACCTCGGTGTCACCTCTGGCGTCGAGTTCAAGACGCTGCTCGCCGCTATGTGCCTCCACCAGTTCTTCGAAGGCATCGCTGTGAGCGGCAGTGCGCTCGGCGCACTCAGCAGCTTCAAGAGCGTGCTGCTCGTGAACGTGGCGTACGCAGCGACGACACCGCTGGGGCTCGTCATCGGTATCGCCGTGCGCTCGTCATACTCGAGCACGTCCGTGACCGCGCTCTGGGTGCAGGGCGTGCTCAACTGCGTCGCCGGCGGCATCCTAATCTACACGGGCGTCGTGGAGCTGCTCACGCACCACATGACGACCAACGGCGAGTTCCTCGCGCGCAGCGGCAAGGAACGCTTTCTGCTCTACGGTGCCTGCTGGCTCGGTGCTGGTGCCATGACGCTCATCGGCAAGTGGGCGTGATCATGCCATGTGGACTTCAACTTCAGCTTGTGATGCTCCTTTAGCTGACTGATGGCGTGATCAACCTTCAACTCAAGCTTATTCCTTTAACTGACTCAACACAAATCGATTCGATTATAAGAGCATCCAATCTTTTATCCGATAAATCCATTAAGCGAGGATGCATATAAGAATTATTTTCCTTAACCAGTTTTATACAAAAGAGCCGCCTCGTTCGGGTGTAAGAGCCATTTGGCCATTTGTTATCCATCCGCACAGCAGCCAATATGGACAAGTTAGCGTTCATCGCCGACTCGCGTGGCGCTGGCGGCATCTGCGTATTTCTCCAAGGTACGGACCAGGCATGCGCGCAGTATACTACGATTCTGCGTGCTGTTCAGCTCATCGCTAACTGTTCCTCTTTTGCGGCTACATGGTGTGACTACACAGAGAACCGCAAGGACGCCGCGATGCTGCTGGACGCGCTCGCACAGCCCGTGCTGCTGGAGCCCGAGCCAAACGTTGCGACTACTGCTGCTGCTGCTGGCAAAGATACTGGCATCTATATGGAAGAGCGCATGTCGCTGCGAGCGCAGCGCGAGTTGTGGAGCGTGCTTGTGCGCTTGTCCAGTGGCGGCGGCAGTCCAGTCTCTCAAGCACAGGTGCTGCGTCTCGCAAACCGGTATCTGCATTGCGCAGCAAAGAAGCTCCAGCGCGCTTCGGACTCGGTGTGCCGCTCACTAGCGCAAATAATAGTGACGAACAGCCAGGCAGAGGCAAATGGTGCAAGCCGGCGTCATCTTCGTGAGGTCGACGATGACGAGTCGCTCGCCACGATCAAGCGCGATACAGCGTTCAAAGAAGCCATGAAGCAGCTCACGTTCAGCCGCATGATCGCACCATCATCGTCTCTATTAGCAACGCTCGGTAAGGATGAAACTGTTATTGGTGATGCGTCACAACAGCAGCAGCGAAAGGTGCTCCTGAGCTTCACGCGAGCGACAACAACAACTACAACGACACCTGCTGAGACGCCTTTGCGAAACAAGAGAGGGGTCACGGAGACACAGTCAAACCAGGACTCACCAGCGAAAAAGAACAAACGAGCGCGCGTTGAAGAGCAGCGAACAGAAGGTACAATACAGACTGAAGACACCCGCGATATCGTGATGCAAGATTCACAGGTTGCTGCAGAGTTGTCGCCAGAGGTAAACTGTCTTCCTGTCATGTTGTTGTTGTTGTTGCATGCTTGTGGCTAACGGCATGTTTGCTTTGTGTGTGTCTGCCATCACCAGATGGAAGAGAAAGCAGTAAAGCTGGCCAAGCAGCTCGCGCAACTCGCCTCGTCAGACGCGCACGCGAGTCGCGTAGCGATGGACGAGATCGCGAGGGCGACAGTGCAGCTCATTCAGGAGACGATCAACGCCACGAACGCGACGCAGCAGGCGACTGAGACGCTCTTTGCGAAGCTCTGCGTGACGCTGCAGCTCGCAAAATCCAGCGACGAAGCGCTCTTTCAGGTCACCACGTACGTGCTTGTGCATGAAGAGACTTTGTCACTTGTGGTATACCCGCCTTGTGCTTAACTTGTCTAACATGTTCCGTGCTGTTTATAGAGCGCTCATCGAATCGAATTGGAGCTCGCGGTATGCGTCAGTGTTTCTCGAGACAAGCGTGTTCCCAAAGATCCTGGCGGCGTCGTCCGTGATCTCGCGTGTGCTGCTGCAGACTGCGCTGCTGTTCGCTCAGCGGTATACGAGCGCGCTGGTGGAGTCGCTGCTCATCCCGCTACTCACAGCGAACGGGATCGGGTCGGCGCAGGGCGAGGCAATCACGCGCATCCTGCGCAATGGCGTGCCGCTTGAGCAACTCGACGGGTTCCTCAACAAGAGCTTCCAGCAGATCTACGAGAAGCAGCAGTTGGGTAATGGTACCAATAGCGAAACTCCAGCAGAGAGCAACCATTTTTTCACGAATGACGCGACACTCATGGTGCTACAGAATGTGCTCACGATGAAAGCGACACTCTCCGATGCCACGACCGATAGGTTCGTCGCGTGCTGTGAGGCTGCGCTGGAGAAACGCGACGCCCAGGAGGTGGAGAAGTCGCTCAAGTTCGCCACGCTCGTGTTCACGATGGTCTCCAAGTACGCGGATCAGGTACGAATAAGCTTGCTTGGCTTGCCACAGCCAGGCTCTGGTGCAGTTGCTGACTCGTTCGCTTTTTGCTAACGATCAATGTGCTCGAATAGTGTGCGGCGCATGCGGAAGCGCTCGAAGGAATTGGCAAGTGCCTGACGTCGCTGATGGCGAAGTCGACAATGCGCGCGATCCTGAAACTAAAGGCCAACAGTGCTGCGTCCAGATAATGGCGATGAAGATAATGGCGATGTTGGTGTGTTGAAACCAATTTCTCGATGTGTTTGTATGAATCTAGCTCATCTGGTTGCGCGTTTATTTATTAGCTTGGTTAGCTGACAATTCCGAAATTGCTAGATCCCAGGTAGCAAGTTTACACACACACATACACACTTACGGGAAGAGTGTCCGCTTCTCGCACTCGTAGTACTCACCCAGGCGGTAGTTGCTCAAGACGCGGCGCGCAGATGGCGGGTGTTCCTCCATGATCGGTCCGCAGTCTTCGCCTCGCTGAGCCGCCTGAAGAAGCACTTGCAGGCCGCCAGGGTGAACACTCAACAGGTCCGTGATATCGTACACTGACCCGTTCACCACGACCCAGCACGAACGCAAGGACCGGTGGCGCTTCAGCTCACACGATGAGTACTTGCGCTCAGTATGAACGTAGTTGTCGCCCTCCGCGTCGTGGTGCTGCCCTCCACGCTGCGCAGAAGGCAATCCAGTCCGCATCAGAGGCGAGTCGGGGAAAGCGGTCTTGAGCTGGTACTTCTTCTCCGAGCAGAAGAAGCACATGACGTTGTCGCAGATATCATTGCAGCCGATGCACGCGTCACAGTGATGCGTATTCGCGCGTATCGCCGGGTTCGATCTCATCTGTCGCCATTCAGCGACAGACGTCCTTTGCTCACGGTGGTTACCAGAGTCGTGGTTGTTGTCACTTTCCTGCTCAAAGTAGAAAGTGGAGCTTCGGAACAGGTTCGATGATACTTGCTCCTGCTCTTCGGGCTCTTTTTCTTCCGAGAGAACGTCGGAGCTGCGCGGTGGGTTGTCTGTCGATCTATGCCAGAAGCTGAGGTTAAACTCGTTCATTTCACGAACGTCTTCTTCTTCTCCGTCGTCTTCGTCGTCACCGTTATCGTTTTGCTCATCATCACTGCCTCCTTCCTCATCGACTTCTACGACTTCCAGGTGTTCCAACTTCATGTAATCCGAGGATTGAGTCTTCTCACTGACAGCAAACTCGTCTGTCGATTGGCTGAACCCCATGAGCGGGACAATGATCGTTCGCTCACCCTGGAACAGATGCGACCGGTCATTCTGTGTATGGATTTTTGCGGTGTATGTCTCGAGAAATTCGTTCAGCTTGTTCACTTTTCGTTCCACAACCTCCTCAAGTCCAAAATTCGGGAGTGCGCTGGTTCCGTCGTGAGGAAGATGGATATCATGAAAGTTTGCGATCGTTGCTCCTCGACACATCGCGGTTACTCCACGTCTATATTGCTGCTGTTGTTGTCGAGGGTCACTCTCTGTCGAGAAAGATTGGTTGACCACCGCCCTTCTGGATGAAGATTCATCTGTCGGGTTTGAAGTCGCACCATTCTTTTTGCTACCTTTCTCCTTGGCAGCCACAGTCTTCGCAGGAGTTGTCTCATTCTTCCCAAGTTCTAGAGTCAGAAACTTTATCAGAGCCACACATGAGAGGCAAGTGCGTACAAGCCGGGTATCGACGACCGCATCCATCAGAAACTCGTACTTCTCAATGAGCTTCTCCGCGAGAAAGTGCTTTTGCTTGGATGGGGTCCCTGAGGTGACGTCTGCCATCGTAGCAGTCGCCGCAGAGAATGCTGCCGGCATAGCTCTCCTCCTCGGCAAAACACCCGTGCCTCTGTTAGCATTGAACTCACGGAGAGCCTGTACTGCTTCACTCGTCTTCGCTCCTCCTTTTGCACCTGCCTGCTGTCTTTCTTTCTCGTGCAGATAGATCGTGATGTAGTGGATGGTAAATAGCGCTTCGTAGAACACCATATTCATCTCTTTCTCGAGCCGCGCTTCTTTTGACTGCAACGTCGAGTCCATTGACGAATGCCGTGACATGTGCTCCATGTTGCCATCACTGCCGAGTAGCCAAAAGCCAGACGAGCGAGTCGACACGGGAGACGAGGATGGCAGTAGATCGATGAGCGAGGTCAGAAGTTCTTTCTGCGTCGAGACGTACTGAAGGATCTTGGCTCGCTGACCGTAGATGAATTCGACACGAACCGGATCAAAGTAACATTGCAGCAACTTCATGCACCAGTAGCAGGTGAGGAAATCTTGCTGGATGAAAAGCTCGTGGATTGCGTCGAAAACTCGCGGGATCTATAGTCAGCAAACAAAGGCATATTAGATAAATAGAGATCTACACGACACGACATTCAATCCACGTACCATTCTATCCGAGAGCGATGCATGCGACGAATAGCTGAGCCGCACGAGTGCTTGCAGAGTCGTGACGATTTCGGCGTTTGCAGCATTTACGAAGCGACGAAGTGCGATGACCAGCGACGTGAAATGCTCCGCGAGGAGCTCAATGGCACTGTTGAGCACTTCTTTCTGGCAAAAGAGGTTGACCTCATTCAGCGGGATGTTCGCGTTCAGCTCTTCCATCGCGATGCTCGTACTGACAAAGTCGTTCATCGATTCGCCGGTCTCGAACGAGTCTCTCGTTCCAAGAAGTGCTCCTTCGCTTCTCTTGCGTTGGCTTGGCTTTCGCTGCGGCCAGCCGCTCTCTGGAGTGCTTTGCCTTCGAAGCAGAGCACCTGGAGGAGTCCCACGCCCGCCAACCACCACATTCTCTTCCCCTGACACACCTGTTTGAAGCAGGCGGCGCAGGAAAAAATTCTCCATGGACGAGCCTGCTGACTCGGACGAATTTTCTACCGCGTGAGGGTAGTACACGCGGCTTTTCTTGATCTCGGTGGACGTGAGCGTGATGTGTTCAAACCCATTTTCTCGACACATGAGCAGCAACAGCGCAATCAGCTGGTCGCGGGCTTCAAGCTTCACGACAAGACTCTCTCCCTCTGCAAACTCGAGCCCGACTGTCTCGATGTCCCACTCGGTGCGGATGATGTTCAGCAGCTTCGTGTACTTACGCGCGACGACTGTGCGAATCTTTGGATGTACTTCCAGGAGCGCGTCGTCCTGCAGGATCAGCTGCACCTCCAAGAAGAAGTTCCCGTCGTCTCTGGCTTTCAGCACCTCGAAGCACACGATCGCCGGGTTGCCGATCATCTGCGAGTTGCGCAGCCGTAGAAGCTGCACGTTAAGCGAGCTTTCCTCCCGCCGCAACTCGACACCAAGGTCTCCAGCCGCGATGTAAATGTCTCCGAGACACTCATTGCGCTGGCTGCACAGGAACAATCGCTCCTGGTACGGAATCCCGAGCACGATCCCGTCCGGGTGCGAGTAGGTCGACGCGGCTTTCTTCAGGTAGATATATGGGAACGAGTCCATCTTGCGCCCGTCGTCATCGAGGAGCAGGATCGTCGCTACACCGACTTGCAAGTAGTACGACTGCGACGAGCCGTCACCAAAGAACTCGATGCATCGGTACTTCTTCCACTGCTCCTCGCCAAAGCTGAACTGCACGGGCTGGATCGCAAAGTGCCGCCGCAGCTTCGTGATGAGCGACATAAAGTGCGCGCGCGCCGCGCAGTGGAAGCGCACTTTGGTGAGGCGGAAGCGCGATTTCTCGAGGCGGATGACAAACTGGTCGCGCTCGCCCGAGATCTCGACCTCCTCGATCTCCGAGAGCTCCCACTGGCACGTACACTGATACGTCTCCGGGTTGTACGTGAGCACGCTGGACGGCGTGATCGTGAGAATGCGCTTGTACGAGCCTTTCCAGCTGATCTTCGTCACCAAGTACTGCGCGATCGCGTGGTCTCGAGTTCCGGCGCTGAGCGACACCACCATGGTTGGCTTTCTGACTGTGGTGGTGATGAGAGCGGGGATACAGAGGCAATGGGACGCGCTGAAGTGTTTGTTGTTCCTAGAGGCAGCACAAGCGAGTCGAGCACGTGCGTTCACGACTGTGTCAAATGGAAACTGAAGCGCTGACCGCTGTGAATGTGTGGCTGTTCTTGGAGTTTCTTCTGAAGAAAGACCGTAAGAGCTGCAGCACGCGCGCGTCGCATACACCAATGCGCAGACGCACTCTCGAGCTATGTGGGATGCTATGGGATGCGCTCTGTCTGCTCCGCTCTGTGTGGTGGCTGCAGTGGCAAGCGAGAGAAGCTCTGGTGGTTGGTTGCTTTCCTTTCTCTTCTTGCTTTTCGGTGTGTGCGCAAACTGTGCGAGCGGAAAGCGCACCCATGGATACTTTGCGCTGTGCTGACAGCGCGCAATGAGCAGAATCAAGTGCAATGATAAGTAACTACATATTCACAGCCTCAATTATCAAAATTTGATAGTATAATAATTAATCAAAGCAGACTGTCGAATTTTGAGTTTGCAGCAAACCTTTATGGATAAAAGTAAAGAGAAATTTGAATGCTGGATCATCCGCAATTGGCGCAAAAGTTGCTTTTTTGTGGCAGCCCACTTCAACAGAAAAAGCAATCCGCCAGTAAATCGCGATCTGATTGGACAAAAAACACCATTCTGTCCGTCACAGAGTGGCTATGGAAGCCAACATGCACACAACAACAAAAAGCAGAAATGGAGCAAGTAGATGCGGAATCGCTCAGCTACGCGGACTTCTGCGCGCGCTTCCTGGCGACCAACACGCCCGTCAAGCTGCGCAACATCACGCGCAAGTGGTTTGCAGTTGCCACTGCGCAGTGGAGCATAACTACTAGTAATGACGAGCCTCAAGGCATCAACTTTGCCGCACTCAAGGCCAACTATGGGCACGCCATGGTGCCGGTGCGTTGGATTCCATTGCCCTGGTTGGTTATTTTTTAAGGGATTGTGTCCTCAGCGCGCCTAATAAGCAGGTGGTATGTGCCAACGAGTACTATAGGTGGTGGATGGCAATGTGGTCGAGTACGGTGCGGAGAACCGCAGCACGATGCGCTTTGGTACGTTGGAAATTCATCTTCGCTCCTTAGAGGAGTGTGCGACACGCTCGCTCTGATAGTGGCTGCGAGGTCAGTGATGGTGGCGTTGACTAACCATGTGCGCTGGCTACTAATGCTATTAGACGAGTACCTGGAGCTGCTGCAGACCAAGCAGGCTGGCAAGCGCTATCTGAAAGACTGGCACTTTGTGCATGAGTTCAAAGCCTCGCCATCCGTGTACACGTGCGTACATCGCTGTCTTTCGCCGGATAATCATGTTATTTTGTTGCTTGTGTGGTGGGTTTCATGGGGTGTATGTGTCTCACGCGTGCGTTCTTGTTACTATGTGCAGCACGCCACCATTTTTCCAGGATGACTGGCTCAATTGGTGGGTTGCATGGCATCTGGCTGGTGATCAGTACGAAGTGGATTTTGATTCGCAGAGAGAGCGAGCTAACACAATATTTGAATGCTGCTGGTTGCATATAATTGTTGAAGGTGGTGGGACCATCAGGAGCAAAGCAGAAGCGACTATCGATTCGTGTACATTGGTATGTTTGTGGCTCTGTTGGTGTGGGTTCTTTATTGTATGGACCATTTTGTTTTCTCAAGTGATCATTTCTCTTGGTCAGGACCTACTGGTAGCTGGACACCCATGCACCACGACGTGTTTCGCTCATACAGGTTAGAAGTGATATTGTGTAAACCATTATCTAACAGTCAGACTCACTTCTGTGCATTTGCTTGTATTGCGTAGTTGGTCTGTGAATATCACTGGTCGCAAAGAGTGGATCTTTTTCCACCCCGACGAGGTATTGTTGCCGCCATGTTGTCCCCATTGGGTATTTTGGAAACCTGGCTTATTTGAGTACCTACCTCTCTCTACAAACTTAGGAGTGGAAGCTGAAGGACCGTTTTGGACGCTATGTGATCCCCGACGTCACGCTGGAGAATATCGATAGAGAGCAGTTCCCGCATGTCCATGAAGCCACACCGATCCACGTGATTCAAGAAGCTGGCGAAGCGATTTTCGTGCCGAGCGGGTGGTATCACCAGGTGAAGAACGTTCAGGACACGATTTCGATCAACCACAATTGGTTCAATGGCTACAACCTGCGCAATATCTGGCAGTTTTTCCAGAACGAGTATGCTGCAATCGAGAAGGAACTGGAAGACCTGAAGGAAATTGGACTCGTCGGAGTTGAATTCAAGCAGCAGTGTCAGCTCGTCATGAAAGCCAACAGTGGCATCAACTACGTCGAATTCCGTGCAATGCTCATGGCAACAGCTCAGGACCTTCTCACTCGCTATCAGGGTCAAGAACACCAGCAGCCTCACAATAGTGTGGATGAGCTGCTTAAGCACCTACAGACGGTGAGTTTTGGTGGTGGAGGTATCATCGAATCTTGTGCTCATGGACACTCTCAAGTCTCATGATCGTGTCGTTGTGCTCGCTGGCAGATTTCAAGTGTGTTGAACGAACTCATAGCGCACTTTAGCGATGAAGAAGGATCTTCAGAGGTCAGTAGCAGCGTCAACTCTCACGAAGTGGGTAGGATGTCTGTCATACTCACCTAACTAACAATTATACAACTGCTTCTCTTTGTGATCCAGGTTCGTGGAGAATGGCCAGCACTCGAAAAACAGCTGGAGGAAGTGCTTGAACGAGCGAATGTCAACTAAAAATACGGATATGCCCCTGACAAAATTCAGAAGAACCCTGTTCCGAAGTTTCTGCGAGTGACTCCCCGTGCAAACTGTAATTATAGTCTTCAACTCAATTGCACTGCTACTTCTGTGCTGGCATACAGGACCTTCAAGCTGATTGATCGATCACGATGGCGCAGGAGCGCGTGAAAGCCCTCGAAGAGGAAGTGGAGCAGCTTAAGGAAGCGAACGATGCGCTCTACCGACAACATGCAAACGAAAAGGCGCAGATGCAGATCTCCATCGAGCAGGAAAAGCTACGCTTTGTCGAGTTGCTGCAGGCGAATGAGGCGTACAGGGAGGAGAACGAGCAGTGGCGAGCTGCGTACGACCAGCTGGAGACCAGCAAGCGCGAAGTGGAAGAGAGCTGGGAAAGTGAGCGAAAAGCGCTCGATGAGAAAGTCGCGTTACTGGAAGAAAGTGTGAAGAACTACTCGAGTGAGCTGGTGACCGACTTGGAGGAGCTCGAGAAGGAAAAATCGACTCGTCAATCGAATGAAGAGATGGTCGTTGAGCTCCAGAAACAGATCAACGAGAGCAACGAACGATTCTCGCAGCTCACGACAGAGTACGACAATCTGCATGCCGCTTACCAGGGAGCCCAGAATGAGAAGAGCAATTTGGAGCAGCGCCGTTGGGACTTGGAGACGCAGTTTCAGCACCAGGTGAAAGAGTTCGAGAACCAGATCCAGATTCTGAAGAGTCAACTCCAGGCAGCGACCCAGGTTGAGAAAGCAAAGGAGGAGGTCAAGGTTGATGAGCGAGCAAACACGAAGGATGCGGAGCAAGTAGTCACCGAGAGAGACGAGACCATCGCGCAGCTGAACCAGCAAATCCGCCGACTCGAGGAGGAGGTGAGTTTGCTGTCGCTGACCTGTGGCGGGAGTGCGAAGCCTGGAGCTGCCGCTGCGGGCTCTCTGCGCGACTTGCAGCAGCAGATCTTTGAGAAATCCGAGGAGCTCGTACGGCAAGGCGAGAAGAACCTCACGCTCGCTGAGAAATACGAGAAAGTGAAGATCCAGTGGCAGGAAATGCGCAGCGAAGTGAAGGAAGTGCGGCTCACGCTTTTGAAGGGTGTCGCTGGAAGTGGTGTAGACGACAGTTTATATCAGCACGTGAGACTGGACGAGCTCATTCGGTTGCGGCTGAAGGCGCTCGAGCACGAGTGGCTTTTGACTGGGGCTTCAGGCGGGACTTCCTTAGTGTCAACATCATTGGAATCTGCTGCTGATGGCCTTGATGACTCGGGAGGCTCAACTCAGAAAGAGAAATCTGTGCATCTAGCGAACGTAGGTGTATTCTCAGCAATGGACGGTCTAGGAAGCATCGGTCGCCTGGAACGAGAACTCCGGCTGTGTAGAAGTCGCAACAAGAGGTTGCAGGAGCAGACCGAGCACCTGGAGAGAGAGCTGCAAACCGTGATGAATGGACTGGACGAGTTCCAGGCGCTCAAGGAGAAAGCCGTCGAGATGGTGAGTCGCGAGCGCGTCGAGAAAGAACTGCGTCAGAAGTGCGAGGCAAACCTCAAGGAGTCGACTGAGAAAATCGTAGCGCTCTCGGAGCACATCGAGAAGCTCATGGTGCACTTGAAACACGAGGCTGCGGCGAAAACAAAGGCGATGGACTCACAGCGGCGCCTGGAAAAGGAGTTCGCAGAGTGTCGAGAGAAGAGCGCGAGTTTGCAAAAGAAGAATGCAGCGAAAGACCAGCAGATTCAGGAACTCGAGCAAGGCGCCAAGATCCTGGAAGACCAGTTGCGGCTCATGGACGAGAAGTTCATCGAAGTGCGCAACAAGCTCGACTGGACGCGCGCGACGTCTCAGAAAGAGACCAAGAAGCTTAACAGCGAGCTCAGCGCGCTGCGCATGAAGTGGCAGATGGCGAGTGATGCCGGAGTGCTCGCGTCGCTCCCTGACTGGGCATCAGTTGCGAAGATGTCGAAGAAATCCAAGCCGCTGGGGTCGAGCACCTCGGAATCGCGACTCCCGAGCACAGGCGCTCATGCACTGAACGGAAACAACAACAACAGCAGTGGCAACAACAGCATGGGGTCGTCAGGCTACGGCATGAAGGGCGACCTTGGCGCTGTGCTAGACGACGCGCTGGGCAAGCGCACGCGCTTTGAGATCCCCAAGCTGCCGCAGCCGGACGTGGATATCGGCACGCCCTGGTCGGACGCCAAGCTGTCGGTGCTGCAGCGCCAGTTCCAGGACAGGCGCAAGGCGTGAGAGAAAGCTAGCTAGATCCACATAGGGCCATAAACAAAATCCAGCATGTAGGTGAACACTGGTGCGTGTCATTGTTATCAGATTCGTGCTAGCGGTTGGTGAGGTCCAAAGAGATGCGACTTGCTCTCGCTTATTTCCGAAACCCTTTCTAAAGCGATTGTTGCTGTTACAAAGAATGGCTCCACGAGGAATTTGACACGTGACGGTGAAGCTGCTCATTTGACTATCATATTGTCATATCGTCATATAATGCAATTTCATATTCGTAAAATAATATCTCATCCTTAGAAATGAAAGCTAAAAAATAATTTTGTAATCAGCTTCTAAGACTTATATTTACTGTACTTGAGATTGGGTTGTCTCGAGATGAGTACACCAAAAATGACATTGATCAGGAAACGCGAATGAGTGTGCTGCTTGCCGCGCGCAAACTCACAAAAAAACCCAACTCGTCACGCACAGGAGACACTAAAGCGCTCGCTCGCTCCATGACGATGACACCCCCATTAAGAATACCCCTACAAGCACCTCTGCTGCTGCTGGTGACGCTCACGCTCACGCTGACCTTCTCGTTCTGCGATGCTACCGGTGCGCGCTTCCGCGACAACACGCCGCTGTTCGAAAACTCGTTCCAGGTGCGCACACTGGACAAGAGCAACTTTGATGAGATGCTCAACAGCACGGATGAGGTCTGGATCGTGGACTTCTACTCACCATGGTGCCCGCACTGCCGCGACTTCGCGCCCGCGTGGGAGAAGGTCGCCGCCTTCTACGCCGAGAGCCCGAACGTGCACGTCGGCGCGGTCGACTGCACCAAGAACGACGCGGTCTGCACGCGCGAGAAGATCTATGGCTACCCGGGCGTGAAGCTCTTCCACGTGCCCAAGAACGCCGTGCTTTCTACGCGATACGACGGCGCGAAGCGGATGAAGGACGTCGTGAAATGGCTCGAGGCGACGCTTTACGAGCACAACATGAAGTCTGGCATCGACCCGGACACGATCAACGACCAGATCGATCTCATCATGAACGACCGCGTCAAGGACGATGTCGGCGGCGACCCGCACGGCAAGCCGAAGGACCAGTCGCTCTCGATGAAGTACACACGCCTGCGTGACGCCGGCGCCGCCGCTGTATTCACGCTCGAGAGCGGACTCTTTCTCGGCACAGACGTGCTCGAAGGCGAGCGCTACAACGCGGCGCTGCAGTGGATCGAAGCGCTCGCCGCATCATTCCCGCTCGAAGTGAACCGTGCGGCGTTCGCGAATTTGCAAGACGCGGCGAGTCGACAGGAGCGCTGGGTCAAGGCCGACTGGATGGCGCTGATCGAGAAGTGGAAAGCGATCTCGCACCGCACGACGTTCCCGAAGAACCTGCTGACGTCCAATGACGAGCAGGGCTGGGCCAACTGCGGCACGTACACGTGCGGACTCTGGACGCTCTTTCACAGCATGAGTGTCAGCGTGGACGCCGACTTGATGAAGGACTCGCCCGTGCCGACGCGCAAGCCGAGCGAGATCGCGGCCGCGATCCGCGTGTTCGTCATGCATTTCTTCGGCTGCGAGCTCTGCGTGAAGCACTTCCTCACCGCGAACCCACCGAGCGTGATCGAGGAGCTTGCCAAGTTCGACAGCGACGGCCCGCAGAAGCTCATCATGTGGCTCTGGCGCATGCACAACAAGGTGAACAAGGTGACGAAGAAGGGCTTCTGGCCGTCCGTGCCCGAGTGTCCGGTCTGCTACGCGGACGACATCCAGACGCCGTCGTTCGACCCCGCGGCGCTGCGCGAAGATGGTATCACGGCGTTCGTCAGGAGCGTGTACTCGCAGAAGGAGGCGGACGTGTTCGCGATGGACTACCAGAGCAACGGGCTAGCGGCCGTGATCGTGTCGTCACTCGAGGGGTTTGGGTCGCTCATCGCGGGCGGTGTGTTCTTCGTCGTGAGCTTTGTCGTGGTCAAGACCCAGGGACCCCGCCTCATGGAGTTCCAGCGCACGTTTGGACGTCAGCACACTGCATAATGGCATCCACGTGCGGATAGAAAAGAGAGAGAAATAAATGGGAAGAAATTGCATTTTGGTATGTTTTGTTTGTGATTGAGCAACTCATGTTATAATGATTTTGCAAATTGGTTGGTTTTACATCTTCATTTCATTTCTGCATTTTTTGGCTGCTGGTTGACATGCACACACATGCAAGGACAAGTAAAAAGAAATCACAAAGCTAATACAAAAGCATCTCGTACTCCTCCTGGTGCTCGAAATCCCCCGACGTCGT
>JALBZB010000550.1:0-23866 GCA_038050625.1 Pythium sp. MPC-2022a | reverse complement strand
TCCTTCCTCCTCCCTCCAAGTCGGGAGATCGCTTCCTCGTCGCACAAGCGTGTGTGCCGTGTTTTAGGGACTGTCGTTGCGCAGCGCCCCATTACATTCACCTTATACAAGTAATCTCTGATGGGATTGAGGTATTCTATAACGGAATGTGAAAAGGTGTATATTTGCAACAGGCACTGTAAATCCAGGATTTCCCGATTGACGTACGGCATTGATGCATAGCAAATAATTTACAGTATTTGATCATAGAAACTGTTTACGTTGGGCCAAACTGTCGTCAAAATTGAGGATTGCGCGTAGTCATGCGTGCAGTCGTCAATTTGCACAATAATTTCTCAAAATGTTTTGACCCCTCTTTCACCGCACACAACTATTTTTCTTGGCATTGTTGGAGACGCCAACACAGTGATTTATATTGGTTAAATTATATGATTGTCTTAAGTACGAATTTATTGGGTCAAAGGTGTTTTTGGTGTTTCCGACCCCTGATCCAACATGAAGAATTGATATTGGAGCAAAATCGAGAATTTGAGCAGAAAACAACTAATCAAATGTTTGATTCTCCAACTTCAACCATGTATATTTTATCAAAAGTCCCACTGTTGGTCCGGATAAAATGAAAAAGCGAGCAGAAACGCTGCACGAGCGGGCAAAATGCAGCTAGAAAACAACCAATTCATTTTTTTAAAATCCAGCAGACTTATACACTCATCAAATGTGGGCAATGTTGCTAACATCGGTCGACAAGGCAGCTTCTCCACCACCCCTGTCCCTGGTATCTGCAGTTTTATCACCGCCGCCGCTAGTAGCATCTTCCTCATCATCGTCGTCGTTCCCACCCTACTCATTGTCCTTCCTTCTTCGTCACCCTCACCACCTCGAGAGGAGTGCGACTGTTGTTTGCCCTGCTTGTGCCTCATAATTTGCATGGGAAGCTGGTGGGTACGTTTTTACCATTGTCCCAAAGGTTGTGCCAAACCTGAAAACATGTGAGCGTGTTCCCAGATTCGCGCCTGCGAATATAACAGCACAAGTACAACCTGTGTGAATAGAAAAAACATCACACTGTAAGATCGTACTGAAACAAGTGGCATCAGTAAAAGTTTCATGCTTGGCGCCTCCATCGGGGCAGGGCTCGCAATACCACTTCGAGAATTTGCGCGGTTGCTCCTGAAAGAGAGAGCACACTTTGCACGCCCAAGGGATTGATTTTGAGCGGCGCTTTCCGTCTTTCATGTACCAGACCTTGTCTGAATTCTCCTGTTGGACATGGCGAGTCGTTGGCGCACTTGTGTCTGGAGCTGGCGGGGCCAAAGGATCCTGTTCATCACGTTGGAGAACAGAACATGTTAGATAAAAGTTAGCACTCAATGTTGGGTCGATCCAGCAAACCAATACTCAAAGTGGAAACAAACCTCATTGTTACAAAAGTCGTCAGCAGTCATCTCAAGAAACTGAGCGTGAAGCAATTCTAAGAACTCGTCCCGCGAATGACCCTGATGTCCCTATCATTTTGTATTCTCCTTGTGCACAATGTAGGCATTGAAGAGACCCATGTCCACCAGACCCAGGAAGATGGCTTTGTAGTATTTGCGAAAGACAAAAGCCATCTGGGGCGAGTAGCGTTGTAGTCTCAGTTGGTCGTGGATATCAACAATACCCATCCACTTCTGATAATCCACGACCGACTTGAGACACGGAACTGCAACTCTCACGCCGCCTGGAACACATCTCGCTACGCATCAGGCCCACAAAAAAAACGATTAGCAGTAGAGCATCACAAATGTAGGCAATTGCATGACACATACAAATGGTGGTCGTCTCACGACTGCCACTTGTAGACGAGAAGTGCATTGGCTTGCTATCCATCCATGACAAAGCTGCCGTTGACGGATACTTGGTCGCTACTGCAATCCTTCGCTCGTCTCATGTCGCTCTCTGCGGTCGTTTTTTGCGCTTGTCCACGATAGCCTTGCAATAACCGACACGATTTGTTATGATCGTGCCCATGATGTATATATTTCGATGCAGCAATTGAAGCGCCAGCTGCACAGAAGCATAATATCTATCCCTTACGACCACATACCAGTACTTTCCAGCGCTCGGCAGCACAGCGTTCACGTTTCGCAGCACCGCAGCGGCTCCGGCGTGCACGCCGAGATCAGTCGGAGTGCTGACATGCTGCCTCTTATCACAGTAAAGCTCAATTCTGTCGTGTTGGAGAAACAAGTATGTTGGATCCAACAAATATAAATGTCAGCTTCTCCAACATAGAAAAAAATAGCAAGACATGCACCACATACCTGAGGCAATACGTGATCTTGGCACAGCACGTGATAAAGAGCTTTGTCCCCCACTTGTGCGGTTTGTCCTTGAAATATTGCTGAGTGGGGTTGAATTTGCTTCGGGACGGGATAATCCCCCCATCGAAAGAAAAAACCGGAGGAGTCTTGTAATCCTGCATGAAGCTCCTCTGCAAGCATTCAATAATCAACCTGACCTTCCATGCGCGATCCAGCTGAGACGCGGGTCTGTGTTGTCGGCGAAGTGTAGACTCTGCATGATCTGGTCAAAATGCGCGCACGGCATGAACTGCCTAAAGGTTCCTTTTGGGATTGCGCCTTTAGATACCAAAGCCCAATTGTAGGATAGCCGCCTCTGGTGCGGACACAGCATCTTTGCGATGAATAAACCCACAACATTGACAATTTCGTGAGTGGCAACGCTTCGTTCTACGCAAAGTCGCTCTCGGATCACTTTCTTTGCTTCTCGGCTGGGCGTGTTACTGTTTCTCTTTTTGGCGAAGACCTTGTCTACCCGTCGTTTTGCCTGCTCGCTGTGGTAACGGTTAGCCTCCAACGTCGCTCGCTTCCACAGTGGTTTCGGTATAAAATAAAAGAACAGAGCCATCGGTGACTCCGCATTTTTTTCATTGCGCTGGTTGTCGGACCGTAACTCCCAGCGTACAACCCTGAGTACTCTCGATCAGCAGGAAACTTGCTCTCGTCTATATGTGAACGTACACATACACACTATGAGCTACAATAAAAACTCACAACGGTATGCTTCAAACACACACACACCTTTTCCCAGCCGCTCTGTGCCATTGTCTGCAATTCTCGCACGTCACGACTCCCAACAAGGAACTCGCAGTCAGCGAGGTTAACAACAGGAACTCCAAACGCGTCGTTGTTCTCGTCTTCAGCGGCATCCTTGTCCTCGTAGTCAGCAATCTCTATATCTCACTCATTCATTGCATATTTGCCACTGTCATAACCGCCTTCATCATCAGAATGAAGGACCGCGTAGAGGTCCATGCGAAACTGTTCTCTGCGTTCCACAACGTTCACGTCAGGAGCTGTTGGCGATACGGCAACAGCCACAACAACTTGTGCCGCCGCCGCTGGTCCTACTACTCATCCTACCGCTGGTCGTGCAGCTGTTGGTGCCCCTGTTGTTGTCGCTGCAGCTGCTGTTGCAGCTGCAGCGCGCAAAACCGGTGTTGGTGCCGACGCTGCCGGTGATACCGGTGACGTCACGACGGCAGCAACCGCAGCTACTGCCTTCTTTGGTGCTCGAGTGGTGCTTTTAGCCTTCTCTGGCGGTGATGGCTGCGATTGCTGCTGCTGTCTCTCTTCGCGCTCTTGACGCTTTGCAGCGCGCGTCACTCGGCGGTCGTCGCTCATTTTGCTTTCGTTGTTGGTCTGTCTGTTAGATCTGCAAGTGCGAATTTGGAAAATTCAACAATTTCCCTTTTCAAACGCGTGAGCACGGAATGCGCGGTTCAAAATATCACGTCTTTTCTCTCGTTCACCCGGGTAGACTTTTCTCATCGTTTTGACACACAGCCCTGTGCATAGACAAAGCAATCGAACTGGCCAAATTGCCACCACGAAATCCGCATATGGAAGTTTGTATGCCCGAAACTTTTTAATACATATCTCTGTTGTTGGGAACCTGGTATGTTGGAGATGCCAACATACGGTGAAAGGGGGGGTTACGCTCGCTTTGAGGCAAATTATTCTGTCATAAAAACGATTAAGCAATACAAAATCCTCACTGCAACAGATTGTGGGCGTGAGGAGATCACACAAAGAGTGTACGCTGCCGCGCTGACTGTCATGACCAGCTACTGGCACAAAACCATTGAGAGTGAAAGTGATTGATCCATTCTGGCATGTCGAGCAGCTTTAAGCAGAAGAAGATGAAGAAGCTGGTGACGAGCAAGAAGACGCGCAAGCGCCGTATGCAGTCGGGCATGACCCATGACGATGACTTGGGTCGCCTTTTCCAGCCGCCAAGCCAGCGCGACCCGCGCTGGGAGAAGCCGAGCGCACACGAGCGCGTGGTTTTGACTGGAGGCAAGCAGCAGCAGCAGAACAGCAACAAGCGACAGAAGACAATGCACATCCCAACTGGGCCAGGCGATGATGATGATGATGGCGATGACGATGACTACGGTTTTGATGTTGTTGCTGCGGGCAACAACGACAGCAATGATGATGAGGACACCCAGGCTGAGACTGCTGCTGAATCCAGCGATGACGCCGAGTCCCAGCCGGGCGATGAAGAGTACGACAAAGACAACACGGTCAAGTACCCGCTCTAGTACTGCAGGTTGCTCGAGGACTGCGTCTCAAAAGCGGCCGTCAAGTACCAGTAGATCCGCAAACTGGATGGCCACCAGAAGGTGAAAGTGCTGCTGATGGTCTTGCGCACCGTCACTGCGCAAGACCGCCCGACGTTCGCGAGCTGCTGCAGCGCTGGTGCAGGTCGGCGCAAAAGCCCTCGAGCGCGCGCGGCAGCAGCTCGTCGATCTGTCGCTGTCGAGCGGTGATCTGCTTCGACGTATTGTTTGTTGCCTTTTGCGTGTTGCTCTTGAAGTCTTCTTTCGAAATGACCGCGTCTCAAGTGCAACGACTAATTCGCGCATGTGCGCAGCCCCTTTTGATTGAACTGAGCGGGGGCTTGTATTAGAGCGGTGGTCACACGTCACAGCTTCGGCGATTTGTGAACATTTTTCAACCTGAAGTCTACCACATTCGCCAGAGAGTGAACCATATTTGTGAACACTTCATCGGTTTACCGACGAGGTGCTCACAATCATCGGTATTGCTGTTTCAAACCCAATACAAAATCCGGTATTTTGAACACTTCGAGCGATAATTCCTCGTTTTTTGCCTCGTTAAAATCGCTAAACGTATCGATACTCATTTTGAATGCCCTTTGTTGATAATGAGAATTGGGGTCGTTTTCAGCCAACTGAAACAGTTTGGTAGCCTCAATGCAGCCAATCACGCTCCAGCGCGTCGAATATTCCAGGAGATGCATTTTCGACGCATTTTTTGTGACAAAAGCGAATAGTACCTACAATTTAAGCCTTGACAAACCACCAAAAACCGCTTTT
Organism: Pythium sp. MPC-2022a; assembly: GCA_038050625.1. NCBI lineage: Eukaryota > Oomycota > Peronosporomycetes > Pythiales > Pythiaceae > Pythium > Pythium sp. MPC-2022a. The sequence continues at coordinate 18,459 of JALBZB010000550.1, read as the reverse complement.
TGCATTTTGCGTTTTGAGCAAAACTTTAACTTAGTGTTTGATATTACAAAAAGGTACAGACAACCGTCCCAAATTGATACGAACTTTTTCAACAGATAGAATATAATGTCTTAGAGGCAAGCGGCAACAAAGAGGTATAAAAAAATAAAGGTCAGTAAGTGCCGTCACAGTCACGACAGTTCCACACACGCGACATGTCAATTTAAAGTTAGAACGAAGGAGTCAGAAGAAAGATAATTTGATGAGATTCTGAAGGGGAGTTTACCCGGATAACTCTCGCATCGTGCACACAGAATCCGCTGAAATCCTGCTCGTCCCTCGGCAGGACGCGATTTGCGCGCTCACACAGACGTGTACGCATTCGCATACACGTTATGAATCTGTACAAACGTTCGCATCGTTGTTTATTTTAGTAGTTTCTGGATTGGTGGTGGTTCAAGACACAGCCTTTCAATATTCTCTTCAAGTTCGTACATCTCATCGTCGAGTATGTGTGTGTGTGCCGCCAACAATTGCTTATTATTATGTGGGTTCACTTTCCCAGGCTTCTCGCGCCCAACACATTGCAGTAAGCACGTCCACATTGTCGAGCTTGTCGAGCTCTTGTGACGCGCACTCTCTTCCTGCAACCATAGCACGATCCAGCACTTTGCCAAGACAGTCCAGCGTGTGGCACGTCTGGCACTTGCTGAGCTGTGCTTTAAACTGCCGGGTGATACCGATGTCTTGTGGTTGCAGGAATGCTGTTGTGTTCGGTGGCAGCATCTCCAGCTTGACGTTGGAGAGCAATTCGTCCATTCGATGCGAGGAAGCGTTGTCGAGGAGAAGCAAAACGCGACGGTTTTCGTCTCTTATTGACTCGTTGAATTGGCTTACCTAACTCTGGAAAAGCTGAGTATTCGTGCATGCCTTTGGTGTGCTAGCATAGTCAAAAGTCAACTCTGCGCTGCTCTTTCCACCGAAGCACTGAAGCTGCTTGCTCGTACCGACGAAGAGCAGCGGAAGCTTCGTAGTCCCATCCGCGTTGCATGTAACTGCAACAGTGATCCTCTTCTTTGCGTTATTCCGCCCCGAGACTGGCCGAGCCGAGATCGTTTTGCTCGGCGGCGTGCAGTAAAAGTATGCCGTCTTGTCAAAGTTGAAGGTGTCGCGCCTCGCGTAGCCTGATATGACGCGCTGCAGAAATGCTCTTCCTTCGTCGACAGTGTCCATATTGACAGATGCAGCTTCGCCGTGAACGCGCTTTGATCCCAAGTTGTGGCGGATCTGAAACCTGCATAACCAACCATTGGAGAACACCATGGTCATGAACGTCTTGCTGGCTGGCTGTGAGGCTGCTGCGACGATCTTCTCTTGAATTCGTACTGCCTTTTCGCGAATGGTGGCGCCAGTGACAGCAGGTAGTTGCGACTCCTCACACTTCGCAATCCACAGCAGCAGCTTCTCCTCAAACTGGCGACAGAGTACGGTTCTGTTGGTCTTTGCGGCTGGTCGGAGCGCAGTTGCGTTCTTCGGTGGTTTCAATGCTCGGTGCAGAGTCGTTCACGACGGCGGGTGAGCGGGCTTGAACGTGGTCACGACCCACTCAGCAAGCTGTCGCTGGGTCATGGATGGAGTTGACGCGGAGTGATCTCGGAGCTCTTGCTTCTGCGCGTTGGAGAGGCGAACGTAGTTCGACGGCATTGCTGGGTAGTTTGTTGGTTTGTGAAAGAGAGCATTTGAGCACTCACTCCGAAGTTGCTCCAGATTGGTGGCTACGAGCCTGCGCATAGATTGATGATTTGCGAGCGCACAGATGTTAAAATCCACACAAATTTTTGATATTTTTGAAGAGTGCAGGTCGCAATCCTCAATTATCTCTTTTGAAAGGGTATGTATTTTAATGGTGTATCAATTTGATTGCCTGTCCTTTTTTCTAAAAAGTGGATGACAACCAGTACAGGGTTAGGTTTTCGTCTCGATATTCTTTTTTACCAATCAAGAATGATCAATCCATTGTTTTCCGCCAATCCCAGAACGACTTTGGATACCTATTTCTCATCTCTCCCTCAAAGTAATTACACAAATGACCAGAAAGTGATCGCTTGGATTGCTTTTTCGAGATGCAGCACGCACGTCGTCGCGAAATATCCAGACCACGCAAGAGACAAGTTCCGTCCATACAAAAGAGCAGCAGTTTCTCTGTTGATAGAAAGGAAAGCAAGGCGACGGAAAGAAAAGGAGCCGCGCTCGCTCGCCCACCTCGGCAGATACCCGCCCACCTCTAATCTCCATCTCTTAAAGCCGCCATCCGGTCTCCGCTCCCCACTTCATCAGCATCAGCAAAGACACACACACACACATAGCAGCCATGTACCAGGACTCGCCCGCCGAGTCGGACCACAGCGGCAAGCACGTCTGGAAAGATACGTCCGCGGAAGTGCTCTACGGGAGCTACTTGGACAACAACAGTGAGGCGAACCAGCGCCAGACGTTCGGCATCGCCGCGGGCGCTGGCGGACGCATGACCATGGGCGCTGGCGGCGCGCAGCACCCGGACATCACGGTCGGCTTGCTGGACGAGAGCGACACGAAGAAGAAGGAGTACTCGGGACGCAAGAAAGTGTGGCCCGGTGCGCTCTTCCTGCTGGTGGTGACGGCCGGCGCAATCGGCGCGATCACATTCTTCTCGCTGGACCTGTACGACAAGGCACAGACGCAGCAGGAGCTTTCGGAGGAGATCAACACGCCGAACGTCGCGAAAAAGTCCATCCCGATCAAGAGTGCGTTTGTTTATTGTGGCGCTATTGTAGCTGCTGAGTTGTATTGATTCTTGGTATGTGTGGCTTACTGACGCATAATGTGTGTGTTGCCTTTACAACAGTTTGCGAGCTTCCAAACTACATCACGGACGCAGGCAAGCTGTACGCGACGGGTGGCGACGACAACGCAAAGCACGAGGTCCACTTCACGGGCATCAACTGGAGTGGCATGGAAAACGTTGAGGGCGTGCCGCACGGGCTTGCGACGGGCCAAAGCGATCTGGTGCGTGCGCATTTCAAATCTCATTAGAATCTCCTGTCTTTTTTGCTATTGAAAATCTAATTTGTCTACCTACCAACCAACAACAGGACGAGATCGCCGAGAAGCTCAACAAGATGGAGATCAACGCCGTGCGTCTCCCTCTGAACGCCAAGATGATCATCGAGAACACGGCTCCAGACACGACCAAGTTTGTCAGCCGTCTCGCCACTGACCTGAACGTCGGCACGTACATGGATATGATCAAGAAGATCGTGCAGGGGCTCGCGAAGCAGCAGATCGCGGTAATGCTCGATATCCACAAGATCGACCCGGAGTTCAAGAACGACACCTCAGAGCACCTCTGGTACACGGACGCGTACCCATTGACGACGATGATCAAGATGTACCAGACACTGGCGACCGAGCTGTGTAATGACCTGCAGTACAACATCATCGGCATTGACCTCAAGAACGAGCCGGTTGGTGGCTGCTGGCCTGCCGATGACAAGGACGCGTACTGCCCTGCAGCGGAGAACTGGCCGCGCGCGGTGGAGAAGATCGGTGCGGAGATCCTGAAGATCTGTCCGAACTGGCTGATCGTCGTGGAGGGATTGTACGCGCAGAACCAGGTGAAGGAGATCAACGGCAACAACATGACGTACAGTGACTGGTACGGCGCGAGTCTCCAGAACGCGACGCTGAACCCGATCAAGCTGACGCCGAACAACAAGATCGTGTTCGCGCCGCACTTTTACTCCCCGAGCGTGTACCCAGCCGCGTACTTTTTTGCCAAGCAAGCTGGTGCGGCTGATGGGACTGTCGCGGTCGAGGAGTACCCGAACACGACCGCGGGCAATGCGCTGCTCAAGTCCGCGCTCACGAAAGTGCTCGACGAGTCGTTTGGCAATGCGATGACGAAGTCTGGGATCCCGACTTTCTACGGCGAGTTCGGTGGCATCTACGGCGCGGCGGAGCTCTTGGCAGGCAAGACGAGCACGCGCGTGATCGACTTGCTGATCGAGTATGCGGACGAGAAGGGCATGTCGGGCGGGTTCTCGTGGGCGCTCAACCCCGATGGCCAGTACGACTTCAACGACGTCTACGTGCCGAAATCGAGCGGCAAGGCGAGCTGGAACTTTGGGCTGTACGCCGACAAGAAGTGGGACACGTACAATGAAGACTACGCGACGGGTCTGCGCGCTTTGAAGGGCAACGGCATCATCCCGTGCTTTTCCAAGACGGTGGGCAGCACCACGAGCACAGACGGCAGCTCGGCGTCGTCCTCTACGGCCACGGTCACTGCGACTACCACGACGACCCCGACGGCCACCACGGCTGCCAGTGCGACCGCCACGACGACGCCAACGACCACCAAACCAACGACAGCTGCTGCGAACGCCACCACCACTACAAAGTGAGCGAACGACTCGTAGAAGGTGTTGTGGCTGTGTGTGTTTTCTATATCATAACTCTCTTTTGCTGCTGCTTGTCTTGTGGTCGACACTGTTGATCAGAAGCAAGCAGCACAACTAAAAACAATCAAATACACGGAAGTTTCACCATACAGGTTACGACATTGTTCACACTGGTAATGATGGAAAAGGTATCGTTTTATATATCCCGAATGTATGATCACACATTATAATCTGTGCGCGTTCTACTACTCGGCGCGGGCTTTCTTGAGTAAACGGCGCTCTTGGACATTGCATGCTCTCTGTTCAAACGCACACATCCACGCAGGAATTAGATCGCTTAGTCTTTCTACATATCACAAGCATGAATGCAATTCAACAGAGACGCGCGCACCTTGATCGAAAAGGTCTTATCCAGCAGATCTAGGTACTTGCGGCGGTAGCTCTGCAGCTTCTCGGCATTCAGCACCTGGTCCTGCTTGCGCTTCACGTTGATCGCCTCCGACTCGGCCTTTGTCTCCGTCACCTTGTGCGAGTACTGCGCGTTGATCCCGTCGAGCACCGCCGCCTTCACCTTCCACAGTTTCGCGCCATACGCCTGCTGTAGCTCCAAGTTTGTCACCCTGTTATGAATAACATCCACACAATAACTATTAGCACTCGACACACCAAACATGATCCATTCAAACGCACGATCCTTGTACCGGTTGCTCTGGTGCTCAAGCTGGACCTGCAGCTGTTTGATGGCCGCTTCCCAGGCCGCGACGTCGCTTGCGCTCTTGCCCGTGGGCTCCTTCACCACGTAGCGGTTCATGTCGATCGCGTCCAGCGGGATGTTGGCCTTCACGCGCTTGTACTCGGTCTGCAGGCGCGGGTGGTCTTTGAACTCGGGCGTGTAGTCCGGCAGGAACGCCAGGTAGTCGGACGACGGCGCAAACCTGGTCATCTCCGCGCGGATAAGCTGCTGCACCACGTTGCGCGCGTGCTGACTGTCGAATTCCGTGTCCACGTAGCCTAGCGAATCGATGAGCGCATGGCTCTCGAGCAGCAGCGGGCACGTCGTTGGAGCTGGTGGCGCCATTTTTGATTGTTTTGTTGTGTGCTGTGTGAGATTGGAAAGCAAGCAGAAAGCAGAATTGCCACGTAGGGTATAATGGTATGGACCACTTAAAGCACATCATTGTAGGACAAAAACTGATTCGAATTTGATCTTGCATTTAATATAAATTTTCGAATTATCTTAAACGGTGCAACGAGTTAGAAAGAGTTTACTTTGTCCTCATTTCGCTCTCTTTCATGCCGCGAAAATGCAAATGCAAATCTTCTAATAGATTTAGCATACCTTGTCTAAGTCGATTATCAAGTTAAAATTTCTGATGTTTTGCATAACCCCTCGAAGTCGATTGTCGATTTGCTAAAACCGCTCAACATCATGTCAAGACGCTTCAAATAGCAATCCTGGTACAAAAGCGTCTCCGCCATGAGCAAAGAGTTGCCTAGCATTGAAATTGCTGCTGCGAAGCTGACGTGACAGAAGCGCTAGTCGCAGCAAAAGCAGCCTGTATCTGTGCGTCACGTCCACAGACTGGTTCTCCCTCCAGCTCGCGTAACTCTCTCTAATAATAAGGATCGAGTGCCCGGCGATCTTGTTCTCAGTTCTCACAACTTCTCTGAAAATGACACCATGACTACTAGTTTCTGCATTAAAATCGTGATGCCCTCTAAGACTTAATGCAAAAGCCTGGTAAAAATGGTCCCTACTATAAATGACCTCAGTTTTCTTATGAACAGATTTTATTGTGTTTTTAAAAGTGTCTTCGAACGCTTTTTTATGCACAGAACTTCATACTCAGAACAAGTACTGAGAGGTTACTATTCGGGATTCGAGTGCACATTTACCTAGCAGTGAAAGTTCTCACCATCATCTTCGAGAGGATATTTTTTCGGCAGTGCAAGTGCACTTTTGTGTGATCTAATGATTGTTCTAAGAAAAGTAGTTTTCTTTTTTCTATCAAAAACGGATTGCCACAAATCGTCTTTCTCTAGCAGACTGAAGAGAGTCTGCGTAATTTTTGAGAAATAAAAAGCGTCTGGCACATTTTGATCAATTGTCCATTTCTGAAGCAACAATCAACAGTCTGTCAAGATACATTCAAGCAACTATCCATAGTAAAATGGAGTGTAATGGACATAAACGATGCTTGACATATTGCTGAACAGTGTTGATGTGGTAAAATAAATTGATTTTAAAATTTCTGTTTGGAATCTTAAAAGTACATTTATATTGCTTACATTCAGCTCAAAATCAGAAAAATACATTTAATTGATTGAAATTTATGCTCACTACTTGAAAAATACATCTGCACTTTTAGAGAGAACAGTTTTTGGCGCGAGTCCGAGTTTTACAGAGACACCACCGACTTTAAGAGAAATGGATCATGTCGAGTTGAGGTGTCGAGGTCCGCGTCCACGTAAATCAAATCAGCGTGTCAATCGAGGTGACGCTGCTGGTGATTGAGGGATGTTGATGAGTTTAATTCCTGGGGGCAATGTGCTCTGCAAGCAGCAGGATAAGTGCTCATCGGGGCGAAGAGAAGGCAGCGCGCATGTAGAAAGCGAGACCCGCAGGTGCAGAAGAGTCGGAGGTCGGGAGAAAAAGCGTCCGAGTACCTTCGTCACCTTAGTGCTAAAGAAGCGATCATGGGTCCCGCGACCCCGGTGCTCTCGTACGAGAGCGACTAGTATTTCCTGTGGTGGATACACAACCAAAATGGCCCCTTGTGTGGACGAGTTTCCTCAAAACCGACCTCCGACCCCGATCTCTCTCTCGCTCTCAGCGCAAGAAACCTCTCTCCGCGCGTTCATATCTGCACGGGACCTTCCGTCATCCACAAGTGGATGATTGAATGAATGGGAAGGCTTCTCTCTGGTAAATGGCGGCGCGTAACACCAGAGAGCAGGCCTCCTTTGTGCACCAAATACAACAGCAACAACAAGACACATACACATACATACACATACACATACACATTCACGTACGCACATACAACTCACACTGCTAGCAGCACATGCGTGTGCGCATGCGCCACACACACACTGCAACGCCAACAGCGCGTCTGGCCAATTTCCTTGTTGGAAGAGCGTGTGTGAGTTCGTTTTGGATCTGGTTGGAAAGAAAAGTTGACGAAATTAGTGACGAAAATGAGCCTTTCTTAACAGGCTCATTTTCGTACTGGGGAAACGCAAACCTGGGAAATAAAACCTTAAGCAAAGCGTATTTCCTAAAGGTGAAACAAAAAACCTTAATAGATAGCAGTATATTTTACTAAACATGCAAAATATATCAAAAAGTGGGGTAATTAGTTTTCGCCCCATTATAAAATCCTTACAAAAAAGCACCCGAGTTTGTGGAGCGCGCTGCTCCTTTGGTTGCTGTGTGCTTGCTTTTTGTGGCGGGCATTGGAAGCAATCGGAACAGGAAGGAGATCGATCGGAAAGAAATGCTGAGCCTGATCGCGCGCAAGTCTGGCAGCACGGCCGCCGCGGAGCTGCTCGCGACCAACGCCAAGTGCGTCGTGGGTCGCTTCCTCTCGACCGACGCCACGGGTGTCCCACCACAACAGCAGCAGCGCAAGCCTCGCAACAACAACAACAGGAACACGACGTCGGGCAAGAGCCGCAACCTGCTCTTCGGCGAGGACAAGAAGCAGCAGGGCGACAACCGCCGCAACAATGCCGTCGCCGCGGAGGGCAGGGACGGCGGCAGCAAGCCGCAGTACCGCAAGAAGAAGACGTTCTCGTTCAACAGCAAGAGCGCCGAGAAGGAGCCAGAGGCCGAGCTCGAGGTGTTCGAGTACCCGGCGTACTGGAGCGAAGACTTCCCAGCCAACTTTGACGATGCGATGAAGCACGAAGTGGAGAAGCTGCAGATTTTTTCAGATTTCACGCCATACTTAGACCGTACGTGTTTCGTATTGTCCATGCGTGTGTATTACGTAGAGTGCTGCTGTGTTCTAACATATCACCTGTGTGTACTATTATTTCGCAGTATCGTGGCAGACGCAGATCCACGAGCTGTTCAACGGCGAGGAGATCAAGATGACGCTCAACTGCCCGCTGGAGGACTTTGATGAGCGCCTGTTCGTCGACGACAAGAACACGCACGACACCAAGGTGGTGATGGAGGTGCCGCTCTCGTGCTTCACAGGCCTGAGCAAGCAAGGCCTGGAGATCGTCAAGCAGCTCGCCGGCCCGCGCTTTAACGCCAACAAGAACCAGCTCAAGCTCACGGAGGACCGATACCCGACGCGCGTGTTCAACCACAAGCGCCTGTGCGACATCCTGCGCGACCTCACGCAGACGGCCCACGAGCTCAGCACCCAGGCCAAGGTCTCGGCTTAAACATGCAAGCAAGCAAGTACTTGCGCAACAAGCGCAAGCAAACAAGCAAACAAGCAACAGGTAAACAGCAGGCAAACAACAGTCAAGTGTGTTTTTCTCTCTCATCGTTCACGCTGTGAAGAAAAGCTAACGGATAAATAGAGGAAAGCAAGGCGATGAAACCCAAACGAGCAAGAAGACTTGCGCGCAACAACAACAACGCCCAAGGAGAGCAGCTGCGAGACTTGTGTGTTTGTTTGTTTTTGCTTTTTTGTTTGTTGTTTTATGATGGGCGACACATGCACTTGCTTTGTTGTTTGCTTGTTTGTTTGTTTTCTTCAGAAATCTAATCACTGGGGACCTTTTGTTGGAGATTACGTCACACCACCCACCAACTAGATTCTGCACACGTAGGAACTCGACTGCGTCACGTAGCGCACCCATCGCTTGTACGTGTAGTTCGGGTGGCGCGCGTGCTCCGGGATGCGCAGATAGCGCACCTGGAGGCTCGACGTATTGTACATGGGGATCTCAAAATTCATGCTCACCGGCCCGATCTCTCGTCGCACGTGCGGGCTCGGCTGGCCGAGCGTGATCTTGGCGCGCAACGTCAGCTCAGTGCCGCCCGTGAAGCGCTTCACGGCCCAGCGCACCTGGTTCTCGTTCTCGCGGTACTCGGCGAGCTGGCCGGCCGTGTTCTTGCCAATGTCGCACGACACCGCGACCGTGGACTGCGGCACCGGGAAGCGGATGATCACGTTCGCGCCGTAGTTGTTCTCCGGCATATCCGCGCGGATCTTGAGCACCATCTCGATCTTGGTTGGTGAGAGCTCTTCGACAAACGGGAAAATGCGGAACGGCGCGCGGAAATCACCCGTGATGCGGTAGTTGATCACCGTGAACTCGCCGTCCGGCGGCTGGAAGATCAGCACGCGGTCGCGCTCAAACTCGTCCAGCTGCACGCAGTCGTGGAAGTTGCAATCGTCGAGCACCACCTGGCCGTACGCGCGCGGGCCGGCGTTGCCGATCACCAGGTCTTCGTTCAAAGCGAGACGTAGTTCCGGGTTGCCCGACAGGTAGCTCTTGAGCTGGATGCGACCTTCGATCGACGCGTTGAGCATCTGGCCACCCGACGAGAACACCACGTTGAGGCGCTCGAGGATATCGCAAAACAGCTCGTTCTCGTCCTGCTTCTTAGAGCTCTGGCCGGCCGTCGCAACAGGTTTCTTCACCGCGGTGGCGGACTTGATGTTCGAGCTGCGGTTCATGAACTTTGCGCCGGCCTTAGGCTTCGCGAGCGCCGCGTCGCCCACCAAGATAGCCTCGTTGTGCACGTGCACCTTGAGCCCCTCAGTACTCGTGTCCTGCGCGTAGCCATAGTCGAGCGTCTCGTCGAGCAGCTCGTAGCACAGGATGAAGTTCTTGCGCAGCGTTTCCTCCGACAGCACGCCGCAGTAGTCCTTGAACACGCGGCAGAGACGCGTGAGCATCTCGAGGATGAACGCGGGGCTCACATTATACCGCGTTGTCGCGACAAAGTAGAGCGCGTTCTTCTTCACGTACAGGTAGTTGACGCCGTCGACGTTGAACGCCGGCGGTGCGTCGCCCTTCTCCCAGAACTTGACCTTACGGAAGAAGATCTCGGCCGATTTGCTGTCCACGTCGCCGCGGAAGTCGTTGAAGATGATCGTGTCGCCGCGGTTCGACAGGATGTAGAACTGCGAAATCGCTGACATGGTGCTTGGCTTCTCACTGATTCAAAATGTCTAAAGGGGGCTGATTTTTCGGGCTGTAGAGCGCGCGTGAGGGTCGGGAGCGGCTCGTTGGAGAGCTCTGGAGCGGCGCTTGCTTGTGACGGGTGTGTGGGTGGGTGTGGGCGTCGCTGCGGCGCGTGGAGAGAGCGCACGTCACAGGGGAGATGGAGACAGAGAGGGCGTGGGCGGCTTGAGCTCCTCGTGCCAGTCCGCTTTTTGGCTTTGAGCTGTTGGGGGGAAGGTGCCACGTCAAAGATCGAGCGAGCGAGCGAGCAAACAACAGCAGCGCTCACGACCTCCCACTTAGAAGAACAGCCGGGAGATAAGTTTCTCTACAAGAACATGAACTCGCTTCTCCCCTCTCTCACACGACCTCGCACTTAGAAGAACATCCGGGGGAGGTAAGTTCCTCTATAAGAACATAGTATCACTTCCCAGCCAACTTGATACAAAGATGGACCTAATTGCCAATTGAATGAACTTGAAAGCAAATGCTCACTCTTCTTGCGTCGACGAGTTTAGCCTTTCACGAATAGTACTGAACCTTGTTCACTGGCCTTCGGATATTAAATCAATTCATCGCCTAATCTTCACAATCAAGTCCCCACAAGACCCCGCAGCCCACAGGCCCTCCACCGGATCTGCCCCCACAGAATCAGGAGTGTCAGGAGCTAGATTCGCTGAAAGTGCGACCGCAAACTCGAGGAAGTCTTGAATAAAAACCAAAGGCTATTGAAACTATTCGTAAGATGGCGTATGATAATATGTAATAAGAATCTTGAAGGTTTGAAGATCTTGGAAGATATATATGTCTATTTTGTCACATCAACTGCTTCTTGAGTTGACTCTGAGTCGGCGCTGAACATCAAACGTCTCAGTAACGCCTCGGTTGAGTCGTGGTTAAGTAGATTGGGTAATAGGTCGAGTAAGTACTAAGTAAGCCTCTCTGGCGTAGAGTGCGAGTGTATTTTATTCGTTCGTTTGCCTTACGAATGCCAACTTTGTCGCGTTGTGGAAAACCTGAGAGCTCGCTCGCCTTGGCGAATATGAGCTGCTCCTTCGCTGTCTTCTGTGCAGACTGGCGCCGACTGCTCTGACAGTACGCAGAGCTCATTGTGGCTGCAAAATGGCCAGGATAATAACTTGTTTGTTGTTATTTTGTGTTTCGTACAGTGGATGATGATAGTTCCTTTAACAAATACTCTTAAACTGACGGCGACGCCGCGGACTGCTGCTGGTTCTTGATGTAGAACATCGCGCCAGACGTGGTGTTGGACTGGAGCTGCGGCTTGTTCGACATCAGGCACGACGAGAGTCCCAGCGGGTACGCCACGGGCCCGACCTCGCCACCCGAGAAGCACCCGTTCAGCGGCAGCCCCGGGAAAATCTGCTCGTAGATCTTGGTCTCCACGTCCGTCTCACCATAGAGCTCCTGTCCCTTGAGAGCGCACGAGATCATGAACGCGCCGAGCGGCTGCTGCTTCTTCAGCGCCATGCGCGCCTTCAGTGACTTGAGCGCCACGGTGTGCGCGAACTTGCCGCACTCGGGTATCTGCACTGCGACAAAGCCGTATCGTCCTTTCTCCCAGTGCTTATCCATCGATAGCACGTCGCCGTCCCCCGTACAGATGAGCATGTCCAAGCGGTCGATGGTCTGGTCCACAGGCGGCGCCGCCACCAATTCGTTCTCGATGCACGTCTTGGACGCGCGCACGATCGCCTCCATAGGCTCGATGCTCGCGCACGAGTAGATGTTGAGCGAGTTCTCGCGCGTGAACGACCCGTATTGGCGCAGCAAGTCAATCAGCCGGTACTGGACCTCCTCGCCCGTGGACGGGTTGCGCCACACCACGGTCTCGTACGCGCGGTAGTGCGCAAACTGGTCCATGAGGTACGCGGTCGAGACGGTCTCGCATCGCACGACGGGTGTGATCGGATGGAATCCGCAGGACGCAAACACACGCAAGCCGACTTTGCCGTGGAAGCGAATGAGCACGTTCGTCGGGAACTCTAGCGTGCCGGCACTCGGTCCTGCAGATGATGATGACACTGGTTGCTTGGACTTGGCTTTGCGAGCAAACTGGTGCTTGCGCGACTCTCCTCGCTCTTGTGTTGCGGTGCTGCGCTTGTAGAGCGCGATAGGGATCGAACGATCGGCGAACGGCAGAATACCGCCGACGACCGACGCCCCCGGGTGCCACTTGGTCACGATCGGAGCCAACTCCTCCGCGCTGTTTGCGTTCACACCAAAGAGCAGGAACGATGGGCTGTCGTCGTTATCTTCCATCTCAACGTTTTCCTCTTTTCCTGCACTGGCTGGCGTAGGGCTTGAGAACGGGTACTCGGGCTCTTCTCCGCGTCCACGCGCCTGTTGGCGCAGCCACTTGCGGTCGAACGTCGCGGTCTCCACGGACGTACCAGGCAAGTGTGCGACGGTGATAGAGAACGTCATGGTCTTGGACGGTGAGTCACCGTACTCGCCGAGCTCTTCCTCGTACTCTCGAGCCGCACTTGGTTCGACTTCATTTCCCGTGCCCATGACCCCCAGCGGTGTGAAGAGCGTCACGACAGGACAGCCCATAGGGATGAGCTTGCTGTTCTCCAGTGTCTGCGCGACCGCCTTCCAGTATCCTCCGGTCTTGAACGGCGTCGAGTCGCCCGTGCCGACAGTGATGATGATCAGGTTCGGTGCGAATCGCGCGTCGAGACAGCCGCGTTCGTTCCGTAGCAGCATCGCGAGGCTCTCGTCCGCATTTGAACTGATGATGACCGTGTTCTTCCACTCATAGTGCGCGCTCTTGTTCTTGAGCACGAGGCGGCTCCAGGAGGCGTTCACGAGCGTCATCGCGCACGTGTCTTTCCACGTCAGGAACGGGAACACTAGCGCCAGCATCTCGGGCGGCAGGTTCTGCACAGGACATGCTCGCGGCTTGAGGTTGAGCTTAGACTTAAGTGCGGCACTGTGGGCTCTCGCGCCTCCGCTTTTGTTGGTGACACTGGTACCTCCGCCGTTCTTTTTAGTCGCCGGGTGGGGAGGCGACTGCTTGTCTGGACCGCCGGTCGACACCGCGGGCGGCGAGGACACCAGCGCCTTCGTGTGGACGGAGGCAGCGGCGGCGGCGCTGGCCTTCGAGTCGCGCGGCTTGGTCTTCTTCTTCAGCTGCTGCTTCTGCTTGGACGACATGGACGGCGCTCGCGCCATGCTACTGCTGCTGCTGTCGTGTGCCTGCGACTTGGAGCTCTTCGCACTGAGCATCTTGGTTGTGACTGGAATTGGGCCAGTTTTTCTTTTTTAGGCACGTCAACAAGGATGGTTTGCGTCAGAAAGAATGCGCTCAAATGTGGTGGGAAGAATGTTCTCCACACTATTCAAAAGCTATCTAGCTTGAATAGCGTGGTGAGAGCTCTCTTGCCCATAAAATTCGGGTCAGCATCTTTCTCCGATTTGTGTTTACGTTAGAGTCTGAAAAACTGCGCTCACAAATTATGTGGAATACCCTATGACACACTAATACAAGGCACCTGTCAACGTGAAACGCAAGTTTTTCTATCACCGAAATTCGAATTGCTGTTATAAGAGGGACTCATGTTGAATACACAATTGTAATAACATTATAAACAGGCTATTTTAAATTTATATTGTGCTTGTTATTATGTGTACTCATTTTAAAGATAGATGTACCAATAAAAAGAGGCTATATTCGTAAAACGCAAATATACCTCTTTATATTGAACGATCGTACACTCTCTCAAAAAACTGAACTCTGAGACACCAGCCTCAAATGGACCCTTCCCAACGAAGGCGACAAAAGTGGACTAAACTTCGATTTTTGGCGACAATTGGCGCTTTTCTTGCAACATTCCACGGTTCAAAAGGAAGAAAGTAAAATCTGGGTCAGCCAATCAAATCAATCCATCTCATATTTTGTCTAGTATAAAGTCTTTAGAACCTGACATCCTGGACATGATGAGCGTTTCCTTCGATGGCGCATTTCGTGCAGAGAAGGCGTGTGGTGAAGCGGAGGACGCGATTCCGTCAGCCATGAAAGCGAACAGCTCGTGTTGGTATTGTAAACAATAAAGGTAGAACCGGGGTTGAGTGAGAGCACAAAGTTTATAATCTTGAGATTGTTGTTAACTTTTAGCCAATGAAAATGATTGTGCATCTTGTACGATGAGAAGGAGATGGCCATCGTGGTTGACGATGGGAGGTTTGCTCCTGCTGCAATGATTTCCATACTTATTTTCCAACCATATCATGTTTAGCAAGTGATAGCAACTAAGAACAGATGGCCTCGAGAAACTTGGATCATTTTCTGACGTGAGTCGCCACACGTAAACCTGGATTTGAACACACTCTGTTTTTGCTTTTCTGGTTCTCATTCTTCAAGAGTCGGACGGAATGAGTTTTAATGGCTGTGAGCTGGAACTGTCGTTGAGGATGAAACAGCAAGCATTTCTCTTGTACCAACACGCAGCTCTGTTGTCGCACCTCTGTTATCGTTGATAAGTTGGTCACTGAGAAGTAGCCAAATAGAGATCATATTCCTTCCTTTTTTCCCACATTTTTGCCCTTATCGTTCATTTTTGCTCTCAACTGACTTGGACCATTTTAAAGAACTGAAAAACCTCTCCATTTGCAAATCACCGGCACCCCACTCCACCCCCTCCGAATCGGTTTTCTCATGCAGAAATGAATGATGCAAGCATGGCAAATTGGCAAGACCGATTTTTTGCTTCTCAGCACAGGCACATGCAACCGAAAAATGCCACTGCCAAAAAAATACTTTCAAAAATAAAGCATTGCATTGAAACTGTGTTCCCTATAATTGAACACAACAGAAAAAATACCTTCCGATATGAATATTACTCATATGCATAACTTGGTATGTTAACATATGGAATGCAAATGAGACTTGTGCATTTGCAAGCGAGCTTCAAATTGGCATTACTACGATAGGAATGCAACCCCACACGATTCATCTAGACCCTACGATTCTAGACTCGCGTTGCCATCCGGTGTGTCCTGGACAGCAATTTCATATTCAAACTACCTGTGCTTCGATCGGAGTGGCGATGGTTTTCCTGAAGGCAGGAGACGGCGGTTCACTGTGGACTCGGCAGAGGAAGAGGGTGAGGATGTTGATCGCAGCGGACACGTTTCTGCCCCAAACGCGGCGTGGGCATGCGTTGTTAGGACAAACGCACCGCGTCCAGGTACTTGGTTTGTGCAAAGGTTGCGATACTCGGTCATCTCTCCGTGGTACGCGCAGCAAAGCTTCGACGTGCGAAATTCGTTTTGGTCAACAATCCACATCCTGAAACCGAGCCTCCTCCGCAGTGTGCATGTGGGCACAGCCAGACTCCCGAGTCCTGCGGCGGGGAACCGCGCGTCCTCCCAAACAATCAGCGTCTTCGCTGACCCCCGCTGGGGTCTGCGATGATCTTGCAGTATGCATTTTGCGTGTGAATTTATGTTTTCCATTTGAGCCGTCTGAAGCGGTGCGCGCAGTAGAAATCCAAGACAGCTGGTAGATAGTAGAGCACGTGGCGCACACGGGACTCGATGGCGCTCAGGTTTACCGTCTTGGCGGTGCTGACCTCTGAATTGAATGTGGCGATGCCGGCCGCCTTCTCCGTCCACCGCTTAGTCACGTTCTGCCGGTGCGTGTAGCCCGCTTCACTGTATCACTGCAACCGGCTCCACGTAACGACTTTGTGCTTTGCTTTGTTCCTTGGATGCGGCTTTACGAGACCATGCATTGCTCTTCCGTCGTGAACGACGGCGGTGAATACTGGATTCTGCCCAGGATCGACGGCAACAATCCTGTCTGCCTGGGCGAAGAGGACGTCCACACTGCTCTCTTCTCTGGCTTGAAGGGATGCTTGTCGTCGCCGCACCAGGTTCACCGACGCGCTCAAGCCGTCTGTCACGATGAAGTGGCTGAAGTTCTTCGTCTTCGACTTGGAGCTGTTCGTTAGGTCGAAGTAGTGGTTCCAGAGGTCACGCACCGGCATGTCGACGAGCTGAGGACGACACATGTTGAGCTCTTTGCTGAGCTGCTTCAGCACTGTGTTGCTGACCTTAATGCTGATCAACCGCAGTTTCTTCTGTGGGAACAGCGCGAAGTCCTTGATCGCCCTTGGGTCGCTCTGGTCGTACAGATTGAGATCTTGATTGTATTTCTCAATTTCCTTCAGCACAAAGTACAGACATGGTAGATAGGTATGTGGTTTCTCAGAGTTTGAGCGGCAGCAGTACCTTGGAGCGAACCTTGTTCACCAGCAACTGGAGCCATTGCTTCTCCGCGCGTGGGATGGGATATTGCTGCAGTCGCGGGTACTGGAGAACGGTTTGGTCCAGGGAGGCTTCCTCTTGAGTACACGCTCTGAGCAGCATCGAGATCAAGCTTCTGATGGTCCACGATTCGTAGTTGCTGAAGTAGGTCGTTGCAATCCTAGATGACCGTTCTTGGATCTTCAGTCTGAATCGCCGCCCAACGCGACTGAAGAAATTGACAGAGATGCTGACGGCGAAGTTCTCGCGGGTTTGCTGCGCTATGTTCTCTAGGACGACAGCTAGCAATGGGGCGCGGTTGATCGGCTCGTAGCTTTCAGGGAGCAGCAACGAGTAAACCTGAACGCTCTCGAAAAGATCCCTATCTTTCGCTCTGATCGTGCGACCAGTGCCCAAGTTGGCGATCGACGCGAGGCAGCGGCTGAAGAACGTCTGCATGAGAGAAGAACTGCTTCGTTCTTGCTCATGGGTCTGGTCACGTGCAAGGTGGCAAGCTGCGAGGCCTCGCACGCGATACGGCTTGCCACCACGACGTACATTTCGAGCAGCGAGGTCATGTTCTTGCCCTTGCTGAGCCTCGCGAGCCCTCTCTCGGTCGCTGTCGTCGTCTCTGTTGCATGGAGCTTCTTGCGCTCCCAGTATTCAGGATCCCGCTTTCGCTTTTTGTCTGGCTCGACGCCGGAGTTACATTCTGGTTCCGCCATAGCGAATCTGATTGTGTTCGTGGTGACCGAGTCGTGTGGTTTAAGCTTTAGAGTAGGAAGGTAGCGAAGAAGAGTGAACGAATGTTGGGTGGTGGAGCCACGAGTGCTTTAGACACGAATCAATTGCAAGGAGGTGATTTAAAAAGCAACATGGTTCTCCAACACTCAGCTAATACTAAGAAGCCACCCATTTAAACTTGGCAGCCACTGAGAAACACAACGCGCATGAACACCAAACAACTTTGCAAATACACCCCTATCGGCTGACAGTAGGGAGAATCCTTCGCAAATTGGTCGAAGCGACTCATTTTCGAATTTCCTCGATGAGGTCAGGCCGTCGACATCTTTGTAATCTAACGTCAAGTTGCGCCGCTCACATACTCTCTCTGATGGCGGCCACGTGTAGCAGGCACACTGAGCGACGCAGCTTCGTGAATATCAGGCGAGGTGCGCTTGCCTCGCTATTGAGAGTGGCGACGACGCCCGCCAGCGTCCCTGCCGCTCGCGATCATCCGCAAGATCAAACAGCGCGCCGCCATGAAAGAAATCCTTCCATGGTTCCACGCCTTCGCACGTAAGGGAGTGCTGATAATTGCTGCTTGATAATGGAGAAAAGGTGAGGGAGATGAATGGATCCGTGGAGATCTGGTATGACTGGATGGCGATTCACTATATCTATCCATCGATCCATTCTGTCTGCCTTCTATTTGTTCTCGCTCTCTCACTCGCACACTCACGCTCACTTTGCTTTTCACCCACACGCGCGCACTCTGCTAGACCAAGCTACTCACCCAATCGCCATACAAGAAGAACAACAATGCCGTTACTCGTGATGTTGGATCTCAACACGTCGCTGGACGTGCAAGCGCTCATGGTCTGCACGCTCGTACTCTACCTCAAGTTCCTCG
>JALBZB010000549.1:0-23882 GCA_038050625.1 Pythium sp. MPC-2022a | reverse complement strand
TGACGTTCTCTAACATACTAAAAAAGCTCGTCCGCAAACACAAAACTCGAAAAAAATCCACATAATTCAATTTTTTTGCTGTCCTTAATTTTTGACGTGCACTGTATTTTCCAAATACGCTGTAAAACATGTCCAAACATCATCTCCGCAAACGTAAAACTCTGGGAGGAATTCTCCTCATTCAATGCTTTTGAGATGTCCGTAAGATTTTGTCGCACTGTAGAAAGTGAGTTATTTATTGTCAGTTAAACATTTTGGTTCGCATTTGCTGATGTTGCAACTTTCACTCATCACTGACCTTGATTATTGATTGCCACCTCGAAAGTACGACGAAATGAGCGTCACGCTAGAGCGTCTGGGTCGCGGCGCGGCGTACCTGCTACGTGACGACGCGACCGCAATGACTCTGCTGCTGGGCTGTGGGGAGGCGAAAGAGCCGTTGCTCGATGTTACCGCCGCTGGTGACGCCAAAACCGCAGGATCGGCGGACGACGGCAGCGGGTACGACAGTGTAGAGAGCGCCGATGACGCGGTCGTCGACGCGTCACTCCCCCGCCATGTGCGCCGATACGCACACGAGCTGCGATCGCTCATGAAGCGACAGGGTGTCGCCGCGCTCACAGCAGTGCTTGTCCCTGACTATCGCCCCGAGGCGTGCTTTATGGTCCCGTTTCTGACGGAGAAATGCGCCGCGTCACTCGCAGCTCCCGACAGTCCGCCGCAGCCGAGCCCTCCGATTTTCATGACGCACGGGACACGCGCGATTGCGCCGCATCACCTTACAGAGTACTGGTACGTTTTGTACATGTGCTGCATGCGGATGTACGTGAAAGGAAACGCGGCTAATACGGTTATCATTGTGTCTCGTCAGGACTGCGCCTGACAAGGAGAAAACGCCGCTCTACGACGCTGCCGACATCCAGTCCGCATTCCGCAAGACCCAGCCTATCGCTTTAAAAGCGCGCATTACAGTGAGCGAAAACCTGAAGATCACAGCGTACCATTCCGGCCACGTCGCCGGTGGGTGTGCGTTCTACATTGAGCTCGGCGCGACAACGATCCTGTTTGCGCACGACTTCAACTTGGGCGGCGGTCGCGTGCTGCTGCCTGCGCAAATCCCACGTCTCGAGCCGTCGGTGCTCATCACGAGGAGCTCATTTGCGGTCACTGTCTCGGAGACCAAGATCAACATGGAGCGCGAGCTGATGCGCGTCGTGCACGAGTGCGTGAGCGCCGGCGGAAAAGTGGTGATCCCGGTCTACCATCTCGGTTTTTTCCACGAACTCATGACGGTCTTGCTGGACTATTGGCGCAAGATGAAGTTCACGTTCCCGATCTACGTCTCGGACGAGAGCATGGCGTACCCAAGTCGCTTCGCCCCGCTACTGCGTCGAACCTACACGGACGAGTTCAAGGAAACGCTGGCACAACGAGAGGCCCAGTCTCCCAGTTCTAACGCGCCTGACATCCAAGTTTTTGACTGGAAGCGCTTGCAGTCGTCAGGTCCGTTTCTGCTGTTCACAGGACCAGCGAGCATCGCGCATGGTGACTCGTTCCGAGCCGTCAAGGCGTGCGCTGCAGACCCGAAGAATCTAATTGTGCTCTCGGAGAACTGCACGCCGGGCACTGTGAACTACTCGCTGTACGTGGACCCTCAGCGGAAAGAAGTCGCAAAGCGTCTGGGTGTGAACGTAACATGCGGTGTGCACTACTTCCCGTGCGGCGACGAAGTGGACGCGAAAAGCATCGTGGAACTCGTCGCGCAGGTCGCACCACGCTCCCAAGTGCTGCTCGACTACGTGGTGCCAGAGGACATGCAGTTTATCAAGACCCACATCCAAAACCGCATTAAGACGAGCAATACAGAGCGTGGTGCTGATGGTGGCGGTGCCGTTGTCTCGATCTCCGAGATTATTTGCGATGGAGAGCCGACGCTAATCCATTCGTCGAGAGAGATTCCGCTGAAGATCCACAAGTCAATGTTCAATAATCCGTTTGACGTCCAGGGCATGCTGATCGCGGAGGGGGCCAAGCGCAAACTCTTGCTCGTGACCGCGGGCAACGGCGCGAGACGTCTGAAGAAGAAGCGCCACTCGCTTAACTTTGCGTTCTCGTGGAAGAAAACGCCTGAGCCATCGACGAGGGTCAAGAAAAAAAGCTCGCGCGCGCCGTCGTCCGCACTTGCGTTTCTGCTCTCTGCGCCAGCCGAGTCCACGGACGACGACGAAGAGCCCGAGACGCTACCGCAGGCGAATGTCGGCGATCTCTTGACTGCGCTCCATGGGACTCTCAGCAAATGGCTCCACGATTTCCCAATCGAGAAGAACGACAACCGGTGGCTCAAGGTCCGATCGATCGCGGTCTCTGTCTCCCATGAATGGGAGGTGCACCTCGAGTGGTCCTATGAAGACGAAGAGCTCGCGGGACGCGTGCTCGGGATCGCCAAGCAAGTGATCAACGCTGAGTACGCAAAGAAGATCCAACAAGAATGATCATAAAGGGTCTGTCACCACTATTCAAGAAATCGCATAAAACTGGTTTGTTTGTTGTTGCAGTGTGAACATTGTATGTTATTCATCAATCTCTATTGTCTTGTTAGTCATAGGCGAGTGCCGATCTCTCTTTCGAGCGATAGAACTGCACCAGTTGGGAGTACACTTGACCGAATGACGGCGTCGGCGGCTGCACCCGCTCTTGAATCCACTCTGGTAGGCGCTTGCGCACAATGGGGCTCGCGTACCGATGATCAACGAGCACGATGCTGGCGTAGTCTCTCTGATGCCGAATCGAGCGACCTGCATCCAACAAGTCAAAGGCACATCAGGTTAGAATTCAATTGACGCATCAAGTCATCCATTACGACAAAGGCAATCTTACCGATCGATTGGTTCACGGCTTTCATGCACAGACTCTCGTAGTACTGGCGTCCAGCGCCAGCGGTGCGCTTGTCCAAGAACGTCATCTTCTCCACGAGCTCGGCGTCGCGCGCGTTCGGGTACGGAAGCCCGACCATGACGACGCATCGCGCGAGCTCGTCGCTAAAGTTAATGCCTTCCGACATTTTCCCACCGACAACACTGAGCAGCACCGCGCCACTACTACCGCCACCACCACCAGTTTGTTTAGTACTTGAAGTTGTAGAAGCTTCAGTATCGCCTTCTGAAGAAGCAGAATTCATTGAGCACGCCGCCGAGTACTTGGTGAGGACGTTCGCCAGTTCCTCAGATTGTTTTGGCTCTCGAAAGAGTTTTTTCCTCGCATTGATCTCGTCAAACTGCTTGGTCGTCTGCCACCGATGCACCACGGTCTCTTCGAAACGGTACGATGGAAAGAAAACCACGATGCCCCCAGGCACGATCCGCGTCAGGTTGAGGAGGATGCGACCGAGCTCATCGAGCGCTTCTGTGTCACTGCGTCGCGCAAATGTGAACTCGAGGTGTTTCTGCGAGGGACCAGACGAGAGACTGAAGCCAATGAGGTTCTGCGGCGGGATCACGTGGCCGCACGAGAACAAGTCGATGTGGTCTCGTGGAATGAACGAAAAGAGCTGGTCGACCACTTGGGAAACCTACCAGTCACAGACATGGTACAACGCGGTCAGTTGAGCTCTTCCCATACAGACGTAGTGTTTCAGATCGAAACCAGCATCAACAAAAGAGAACTCACCGGCTGCATGGTACCTCCAGTGAGGATCACACTTCGCGCTTTCTGAACGATTTCCTCAAAATGCGCCGCAGGGTTCATTAAAATGAACTTGATCGCGCCTTCGATCCCTTTGCCGACCTGTTCTCCATTTTATCGTGCAACCGCACCAACCAACCAGTCAATCAGCATGATCACCACAAGGAATACAACAAATAGGTAAACCACCACACAGCTCACTTACATTTTGCGGCTGCGCGAGAATCCGTCCATCCCCTCCAGCGCTTGTGAGAGCCTTTAACAGCGCCTCAATCGCTCTCAGAGGCGAAATGTGTCGGCTTTCAAACACCTCGTCGTCTTCAAAAGAACTCTTTGGGGCCACTGGATCCTGTGTGGAAGAAGCAGCAGCCGAGTTCTCTGCGTCCATGAATCCGAGTAGCTTCTTTGCCAGCTCGCTCTCGCTCAGGTACTGGATGATCTTGAACATGTTGAAGTGGTCCACTTTCGCGCTGAACAGGAAGTCGTTGATCAGCATCATCTTGGCGCCGCTGTCCTCTCCTTCTTCGTCATTTGTTCCGTTATTCAAAGAGTAGGAAGAGCCCTTGGCTTTGCTCATCGCGCGCAGGAACTTGGTCAAGAGCTCGAGGATCGACAGCAGCTGCTTGATGTAAAATGAGTTCTTACCCTTGAAGCGCTTCTCGTACTTCTTGAAGTACGACCAAAGGCTGCGTCGCGCCACTACGAGCTGCTTGCTCGTGACTTCGACGGTGTACGTGCTGTTGACCGCCTCGACGATGTTGTGTGCCTCATCAAAGATCACGATGTTGCCCTCGAGCTCTATGCCGAGCGACTCACGCGTGTCTTTGCTCAGCAGCATCGCGTACGGCATCGCGACGACCTGAGCGAGCGGGATGCTCTCGCGCGTGCCGTAGTACGAACAGATGGACATGTCGTTCCCGAGCTCATGGAGGTCCTCAATATCGTGCACATGCGCCTATCACAAGGTGCATACCATCACATTGTAAGTCATCATATCAACAGAGCTTAGGTTGGGTGGGTGTACGATGAAGCAAATTCCAACACTCACCAGAGCGTAGTCCTTGTAGTGTCCAAGCAACTCCTTCTCGTAGAACGGACACTTGGTTGTTTTCTTCATCTTCTTGCCTTTCGCGGCGCGCTTGCTCTTGCTTCCCTGCAGCATGTCTAGACATTTGTCGGTCATCTGCAGGTCCGAGCGCAGCGCCGAGACACTCGGGTTCGTGCACAAGTTCTTGCGCGAGCCGAGAGATACAACGCGCACGTGATCGCCGAACGCCGTCTTCCGGATCTCGCGCACAAACTGCGAGATTTGCGAGTGCGTGCGGCTGCAGTAGATGATCTTCACGACGCCCAGGTCCGCTTGCTCGTCGCTCGCGCCGTATCCTGTGCGTGAGATAGGTTTGATAGCATCGCTGTCGCTGTCACTTGATGGGTGCTGATGCGCCACGCCTCGGTCACTGTCATACGCATCGACCAAGTGCTCTTCACCCTCTTCTGTTGATGTAGTGGAGCTACTGCCAACGCCACGGGACGGCATGGTATGGTGTTGCCTCTTCTTCTCCTGGTGGTTGTACGCAAACCCAATCTTGCGCTTCTTGGTGTTCTCGCTCGGCTCGCTGCGGATCTTCTCGATGACCTTGAGCGCGTCCTTTGCCTTCGCTTGCTGCTGCTGCTCGATGCGCTGTGCGTTCGTCTGGTCGAACGCTGCAAGCCAGCTGGGCTCTTGCTGGCGTGGTGGCTCTTCTTTCGCGTCGCTGGAAGCTGTTGCGCCAGCTGCTGATGTTGAAGTGGAGCGCAGAAGTCCGTACTCGTCCGTGTGCTTTATCAGCCACGACAGCGCGCCGCAAATGAGACTGATGGACTTGCCCTGTCAAAGCCACCGTCATTACAGATAACACGCACACAGTGAGCGTAATGAGGAGGAGAAGCACCCCACGTAATGCCCTCAATCAGCTCGGAACCCACCGTGCCTGTTGGGCTCTCGAAGATGCCGACGTGCTGGCGGTCGATGGTGGTGTAGAGCTGCTGCATGAGCTGCAGCTGGATGTCGTAGGGCTCGTACGGGAACGAGAAGAACAGTTTGTCCTGCACCGCCACCTCCGCTTCCTCTGCATCTGCCATTTTTGTCTTGGCGCTCATGGTCGGAAATGTGTTGACCCGCCAGCATGTGGAGCTGTCACGCGCTAAGTACGATATGCTGTTTGGGAGGATAAATTTGGCGGGAACTGCAACATTCACAAAGTGGCTACATTTTGATGGCTCGTCAATAGAGAAGATACTAGCAGCACTATAAGGCACTGAAGAGCTACTACGGGCATCGAAGCCAGTGTCTTGGGGACCATTCGATGCAATTCACGTATATTCCATGCGCTGGGACAAGCAGCGCGTCTGCCACTGAGTTCACTCCACGAGGTGCTTGGCTACTAACCTGATACCAAAAAACAAATCCCCAAACTGTAACCTGAAAGGACGCGCCGGTTCGATACACGTACTGGCTCAAACGCGATCCCATCGCATCATGGAATTGATCGCGCGCCGTCCATGCAGTAGCGCTTGAATAGTATTTCTCGAAGCTCAACCGCCATACCAGTTCACTCAGAGCATGTCCAAGGCAGATGAGCAGCAACATGCCGTCTCGCTATCCAAGACCCACAGTGCGCCGTCGCGCACAGCGCTCATCGAGGCGTACAAGCAACAGCACAAGGTAGCGATCCGTTCTGGCATTGTTGTCTTGGTCTGGAGCTGGTCTCGTCCAAGCTTTGTGTGTTTATCTTTGTTTGTATGGACGCTGCTACTGTAGGAATTGCGGGAGAAGAAGAAGCAACAACACAAGGTCATGATCATCGCGAACGTGCGCAAGCGCCACCCGCACGCAATGGTCAAGCAGCACGCACCAACCAAAGACCTCATGTCTGCGCAGCAACATTACCACAGCAACAGCAAGAAGAAACAGCAGCAGGAGCGCAACAATGAAGAGCACGCCGGCAAGCTCAACTACCTCAAGAAGTTCCTGCACCACGGACTCAAGCGCGGCGACTCGGGCCACTTTGAGCGCCCCGAAGGCTGGGCCGCAGCCAAGGTCAACCGCGCGATGCAACGCTACTACATGATCCAGCTCATGTCGTCCAATCGACTCCCGAAATACCTCTACGCGCAGAGCAAGAAGCTCTTTGAGGAGTGCTGCAAGTGCCGCCCGCTCGCGAATGGTCCCACAATGTCTGCAGAGGACAGCATCTTGCAGCTTGCGGGTCCAAATCTGCCAAAGATCATGCGGATCCTTAGAAGCAAGAAGAACAGCGGCATTGACTTACTGCAGCCCCACGGCATTGCTCAGTACGTAGACAAGCCATTGTCTATAGGTTGATATCTGAAGTGCTAAAGTATCTATCGTGCGTGTCTTGTTATTCTAGGCACACGGTGGTCCACGTGGCAGCCCAGCGGGGGTACACAGAGCTTGTGCGTGAGCTCATCGAGCACTGGACCGCGCATCCGATGGAGTCTTCGTACCAGAGCTACAGCATTCTGCTGCTGCACAAGCTGCTCGAGCTTCTACTGCAGCTGCGCAGGGTCAAGGCGCTCGTGAGCGAGTCGCACTCGGACTTGCGCGACGTCGTGTCCCAGATCGGAGTCCCGTTCGCGCACTTCTCAGAAGCACTCGACAAGCTCCACAACGACACGATCACGCTGCAGGACCTGCTGCGCATCTGCGGCCACCCGCTCGTGCTCTGCAAGGACGCGTCGGGCAACACGCCGCTGCACTACGCGGCCGAGGGTGGGTACCTCTCGCTCTGTCAGCTGCTCATCAACAACGGCGCGAACATCAACGCGCAGAACAAATCTGGCGAGACCCCGTAGGTGTCGGACTGCCCCAGTTTTGAATCTTTCACTGCTTAGTACATATCTAACACTATGTGTGTATCTTGTGGACTACCTAGCCTTCACTTTGCGATCTCGAGCATGCACCAGGAGGTGTGCATGTACTTTGTCAAGAACAAGGCCGATGTGCGCATCTGCCGGTACGTGACACTCACGCTACTCAACCACGTGACAATCTTGGGCACTTTCGTGGACTCACCCCCAGGCAGCGCGGTCTGCAAGGTCATGCCGATCCTCCAGCCGCGCTCGTCCGGTGGTGTGCTCACGAATGCAATACGCACGTCCTCACATGAGGCTACGAATCATCAACGGGGTCCCAAACCCCAGACCGTCACACCCGCAGAGTCGGGAGGCTCACCAGCGAATCGCCGGTTCTTTAAACACGCGAAAGCCGTCATCTCGCCCGAAATTTCGCTCTTGCCTCGCTCTAAAGAAGCCGCTCAGGCTCAGGCAGCAGGGAATGGCGCTGGGGACCCAAGCCAGAACCCAGTGGACGAAGGCATGTACACGCGCATCGAGTCGCTCTCACAGTCCCCGTTGTTCCGCGAACGCAACCCGCGGGACGTGGTCTACTTCCGCACTGCACCTGGGAGTTCGCTCATCAAGCCGAACGTGCTCTGCGTGCTGCTCGTCGGCGACCACGTCGCTACGTCGGAGATGACACGAGCGCGCGAGAGCCACGACCGAGGCAAGATCTTTCACTTGCTCATCCAAAACCTGCCGGAAACCGCGGTGATTGCCATGGACTCGTTCCGCACACCATTGTTCCGCTGCTCGATGGCGAGCAAAGTGCGCAAGTTCAACCAGCGCTGGGTTATCAACAACAAACTCAAGACCGCGCGCGAGAAGCACAACTCACTGCTACTGATGATGAAAGGCACCCGCGGCCCAAATGCGATGGCGGTCAAGCGACAGAAGCAGCGACGGCGCGAGGCGCAGCAGTGGCTGCTGAACGCAATTTGGCGGGGCATCAAGAAAATATACAAGACGCTGCGCAAGATCAAGCACGCACTGAGCGTACAGAACGTGTTCGCGGCCTCGGAGGCCGACTCTACGCACAAGGACAGCATCATCTGCGAGCCCAAGGGTATCCTGTACGAGTACGAGTACGACCACTCGGAGTTCCGAGGCGGCTGGAGCCCGACGCTCGTGCTGGTTGTAGAGGTGAGAGAATGGAATCTGTGGATGCCTCTATAGGGCTACCGTGGTCAATGTGCGTCTAACAATGTTGATCGATATGTGCTTCTGTTATTGTTGGGATGTGTAGACTGAGAACAAGGAGCTCATGGAGCATCCGTGGATCAAGCAGCTCATGGACCACAAGTACGTAGCTCCTAGGCTGGAAACAGACCCGAGAACGATCTCACTGAATCAATTTCGTATTTGTATGTATGTGTTTGTGGATGCGATGATCAGGTGGAACTCGTTCGCAAGACAGACGTTCCGCTCCGAGTTCCATCTCTACTTTGTCTACTTTGTCGCTGTCTTTGTCGCCACGTGAGTCTCATAGCGCGAAACGTGCCTGGTACTTTGAATGAAGATCACTTTAAACTGACAATTGATCCACCATGTTGCGTTAGGTACCTCCATATTGGAGATCCGTACGTGGGGATGCCGATCGGCGGCTACCGGAGCGAGATCTTCACAGTGCACGCTAGCTGGCCCGAGTACCTACGCGACGGAGCGCGCCTACTGTACTCGCTCATCAACGCGTTTTATACCTACGACGAGGTATGTCTTTGTCTACTATTCCTCCATGTTTTATTAAACATCCCTATTTGACTAAGGAAGAACTTTGTTTCACGTAGATCCGATCCTGTCGAGAGCTCGGGAGTATTCGAGCGTACCTGCGCGATGGCTGGAACTGGTTCGATCTCGTGCAGATCATGTGCGTCTGGATGCTTTTCGTCACCGAGATCGTCGGCATGTCCGACTCGAGCGGTACGGATTCACACATATCCAATATCCAACACTCCCTCTGTTTGTTTCGCAAGAGCTCATTTTACTCTCTGGTACTTCGGAATAGCTGCAACCACACCCGACTTTCAGGTCGTGGTGTTCCAGGATTCGCTCTATAGCACGTCGTCCTGGCGACAGTACAACCTGCGGATCACACTCATGAGCATCGTCGGCCCGCAGGTGTTTATCCGCTGGATTCGCTTTGCGCGCGGCAACTTGACGCTCGGACCCTTCGTGCGCATGATCTTCAAGGTACCACCAATCAACCAACAAACTGAGCGGTCCTAGTTTGGTTGATTGCCCCTTCAAAGCCCTTCGTTGACGGTGTATGATTATGATATGTGTTTTGCATGATTGGCTGTGGATGTTGTGTAGATGTTCAAGGACATTATGTTGTTCCTGCTGGTGTTTGCGGTCTTCCTCTTTGGGTTTGCGTTCGCATTCTTCATCCTCCAGGTACGTTGTTGTTATGAGAGTACAGCCTACAGATGCAATTGGCTCGCCTTTTGTAGCTCATTGAATGGAATTCTAGGCATTAACTGAGTCCAACTATGTGCTTTTCTTCTTGCATCTCCAGCTCGAAGGCTTCCGGACGTACTTTGGCGCGATCATGTCGGTGTTCCAGATCAGCCTCGGCGCCTGGGACTGGGACGTGATCTACGAAGGCGGACCCATCGCCATCATGTTCTTCGTCACGTACACGATCATCGGCACGATCATGCTGCTCAACCTGCTCATCGCAGTAAGTTAAACGAAGGGCTCCTGAACCAATTTCTAAACCTTTGTGGGCAGTGTATTTCTAATCTCCTTGACATTGTATGTGGACTTTCTTATGTGTGTCAGATGCTGGGCAACACGTACGACAAGATCTGGGAAGACCGGCTGCTCTTCTTCGAGCTCGAGCGGGTTCGTAATTCTGTTGACAGTCATAGTGACGAAGTCGAGCGAACCATTTTCTCATCCAGCTTTCTATTGGAATTTGTTGTTGTCACTCAACTTTTGACAGGCGAAAGCGACGATCTCGATCCAGACGGCGCTCAACGACAACGTCTACGATGAGAACTACTGGTGCCAGCAACTCTACGTGCTCGAGGGCGACAAGCCCATCGAAGGCATCCAGTTCCAGAAATTCTGAGGCTTGCTTCGTCTAGTCTTCAGTCCTCATTCAGTATCAATTCAAAACACGCGGTCGATGATGTTGAGAAAGCCCACGAGAATCAGTCGCTTGCCCTCAAGCACCGGCGCACCGGCGTGCCGCACTTTGCCACTGTGCACCACGGCGTCGCCCTGCGTGATGTGGATCGTCTCGCCCGAGGCTTCAAAGTATGTGCCGCCGCCAGTGAATTCGCCCGCGTCGTTGAGCAAAATGTTGAAACTCAGTGCCGAGCCATCGCAGTGGATGCCCAGCTCGGCGCGCTCGCCGCCCTTGGCCTCGTACTTCACGTAAAAGAGCTCCCGGAACGCGATGCGCTTGGTCTCGAAAGGGATCGCGTAGCTTGTGTGCAGCTGTGTGAAGAGCCGCGTCGCCAGCGTCCCGCGCACCCAGGACTCGATCGGCACGACGCGGTAGCACGGCATGTCGGTCGTTGGGTATGCGGCGTGGCGTTGCATGCACCAGCCCTGTTCTTGCGTCACTTTGTCAAGTACGCTGAGCACTTGGCGGCACTCGTCAACGGACCAGATGCGTGGAAACGTGTGCGACTGCAGCATGGACGGGTGTGCATTGAGACTCGCGATGTATCGCTCTTTTGCGCGCGCGTCTCGCTCTTCACGGAGTTCTTGTAGACGAGCGGGGCTCTCTGGGATGATAGTGTTATTACTGACACTCTCGGATGGTGATGATGGAGTGAGAGTCTAGATGCACACACAAAGCCATAGAGAGCCATAGAGGCAAAGAAGACGCCATTAGTATCAGCGTGTACAGAGTTGTAATTGACGTGTCCATCGAATACAAACCACAAACCTGTAGGAACGAAACCACCTGGTCGTGTCCATACAACAGCGCGAGTTGCAGCGGCGTGTTCCCGTCAAAATCGCCCTTTGCTAGGTTTCCGCTCATGGAAAACGGCGGTGCCACCAGCAATTTGACGATGACCAGCTCGCCTTTCTTCGCCGCCGCATGCAACAGCATGCACCCGCCGCTCGCGATGTTCTTGCCCTGGATTTGGTTCTTCCCCATGGGCAGCACCACGTCCTGCGTCACGACGCGCTCACAGAGCTGCGCGATATCATATCGTGATGATGATGATGACGCAGTCGCCTCCGACAGATCGAGCGCCACTTGCTGCAGGAACTCTTCCATTTGCGCTTCGATCGCGTAGTGCAACGCGCAAAAGCCGTGGCTGTCGTGCGCGTTCTCGAACACCTGGCGCGTGAGCTCCAACCTGCTTTTGCTGTTGTGTGAATGGAGCTGTTGGAAGCGCACGAGGCCGCGCCACACGAGTAGCGCGAGCTCTTCGTCGTAGATTGACGTCGCGAACAGTAGCGCAGGCTTCCCCATCACGAGCAGCAGCGCCTCTGAGTCTACCACGCTGCTGTTGTTCGCATCTTCCTGTTCGCATCCACTGTCACTCCGCGCTTCGAAGTGCGCGACGACATCGTGCAGCGCATGCGTCGACTGGGCGAGCGACTGCCATTCGAGAAGCTGCCGCAGCACTCGCGCACCACGCGTTGCGTCCTCGTCGAGCGCCTCAAAGAGACTCGAGAGCGCACTCGCAGCGGTCGCGAACTCGTTCAGCTCCACCAGCAAGCGGCGTGCCTCGGCTTTCCATTGCGACAGCGCGCTCATAGCTCTTGAGTCAGCGATGCAAATGTGGAGATGTGTGAAGTTTGGCTCATACTTTTGTTGCCGATGGACGAATTATGCACACACTTTCTATGCAACAGACAGAGATCGTGAGCTTCTGTCTGGCATGGTCGAGCCCGTGCTCAACA
Source organism: Pythium sp. MPC-2022a (assembly GCA_038050625.1). NCBI lineage: Eukaryota > Oomycota > Peronosporomycetes > Pythiales > Pythiaceae > Pythium > Pythium sp. MPC-2022a. The sequence goes on along the minus strand of JALBZB010000549.1, from coordinate 11,432 downwards.
TGGTCACTTTCTTGGCTTTCTTGGTATTATTGATCATTTACATTGTATTTGATGAAAACGTGTTGTTTTCATGTCAAGTGAGGTGGCTAGTGGCATGCACCGTTTGTTTTATTGCGCTAAAGTTGGTCGTCGTCGTCCAGGTCCGGCTCGTTGATCTTGTCGATCGCCGACTTGATGATGTTGTTGTCCTTCGGGTGGAAGTAGAGCGCTGTCGTAAAGAACTTCATGGCGTCCTCGACGCGTCCGAGCTTCTTCGCCACTTTGCCCATCATAAAGTGCACCGAGGACTCGCGCGGTGCAAAGTTGCGCACGATCTTGAGCTCCGCCAGCGCCTACAAGAGACAGAAATTGTTGAAAAGAGTGTGAGTGGGGATCGATGTATCATCACGAAGACTAACACTCTGTAAGCCAAGTGCCTCATTCGATTCGTACCTCTTCGTAGCGGTGCTGGGTGATCAACACATTCGCTCGCTGGAAGCGCGCCTGCGGGTTGAGAGGCTGAAGATCACCCGCGATCGCGAGAACGCGGAGAGCTTCATCAAACTTGCGCGTCGAGTGGAGCACCATCCCGAGAAAGCAGTGCAGCAACGAGCTGCGAGGGTTGATCTCGAGCGCGCGCTTGAAGTGGTACTCAGCAAACTCGAACTTCTCTTGGCGATAGTAGATCGTGCCGAGACCGTACCAGGCGTTGTAGTGGCGCGGGTCGGTTCGGATCGCATGGCGATAGCAGTTGATTGCCTTCTCAAAGTCTTCATTCGCGACGTACTCGTGACCGGACAACGTGTACGCGTAGGTGAAGGAAGGGTTCAGTTGAATAGCCTGGTATTTGGAATTGCAGCAGCAGAGTGGTGAGTTTGGTGAAAGTGCACAGAGCAAAACGCAAACAAACTGCCGGTCATTGTTTCGTACCCGCTGGAAGAAAGTAAGCGCAGTGTCGTGCTCTTTCTGGAGACTGAAGCAGTTCCCAGCGACGCACCAGGCTTCACTCGAGAGTTTGTCGAACGCGGTGACTTGTTGCGCCAGGTACGAGATCTCCACTTCTTTCTTTAAGTGCCACAGCGTGGTCGAGTATAAATCCAATCCTGCCATGCGGTACGGCTCTGCTCGATGCATCGCTTTGAAGACATCATGGGCCTGCAGATGCACAAATGTTGTTTGTTGACTGCGAGTGAATGATTATCCATCAAGTATGAAGTCACAAAGAGGATGAATCAGTGAAAAGCTTGCGTACCTGGTTGTAGTCGGCTATCTCAAAGTGAGCGCGGCCAATTTGGTGCTGCACCCAGCCAGACGCAAGCTGCGACGCAGGAAGCTGCTCTAGCATGTACAGCGCTTCTCGACACATGTACATGCACAGTTTCTGGTAAATCGAACCGAATGTGCTCAGGAGACGAAGCAATTGCTAGATTTTACCAACACAATCATGGTTAGTAATGAGAGTCACGCACTATACACCGCGTCTTACTTTTGAGAGTCAAACATACCTGGTTCCCTTCGTTTTTATTCCTTAGCGCTCTTCTTCTTCGTCCAGTAGGCGTCGGCGCAGGATCCAGCGTCTCCTCATTGTGGAATAGCCGTGTCGCCAGTGGAGTAACCGAGGTCTCTGGAGTCATTGACTTGGAGAACAGCTGGTGTTATCCATCATACTTGGGTTAGTCTTTTTCAACTTGGTTCGTCAGCTGGTAAGCACAGATGACAGCAAATCGTACCGGCGTGGCGTCTTCCGATACCGCCGATGAGAAGGACAATCGCGCATTGCGGCGGAACGACTCGTCATTTTCAGTCAGCGGTCGGCGATAGTTCTTCCTGGCGCGCGGGTTTGGCGTCGCACTCATCCCACCGGCAACACCGCTCACTCGAGGCTTCTTCACCACTTCTGCTGGGTTGCTGGCATTCACGTTTGGCGTTTTGAACGACGACGAAAAGTGACTTGGCAGTCTGGCTGCAGTGAAGCAAGACACAGAGTCAGCAGCAGCTTTTGGAGTAGCCAACTCCATCAATGGACGCGGCTCGGGCGTAGCGAACTCATCCACACAGGGGGTCTCACGTGTCGTGTTGCTGCTGTTGTTGCTGCTGCTGTTGTACTCGTCCGTGTTGGATCCATCATCTTGTTCATTCAGATCGAGTGTCTTGTCGCTCTCCTCGGATTGATCTAAACGTTAATCAAACATCATCACACGTAAGTAATGGCATGAGACGACAGGGGATACAAATCAGATAGTGTAGCCAGGACTCCACGTATTTACCACTGTTCAAGTACGTTGACGCTCCAAAGAACCGAGCTGCATTGATATTCGCTCCAAGCTCACAAAGTTCTTCGTATGCCGCCCACAGAGTCATGTCCATCTCCAAACTAGTCAACCAGAACCAGCATCGCCTCAGTTAATCCCCAGTATAGGAACATTACAGAGAGCAATCACATTAGCGTTACCTCTTGACAAAGAACCCAATCGCCTGTTCACGTCGATTCGCGCGGCGACAGATTCGCCCCATTAAGTATAATCCCGCAGCACCATTCGGGATCTGATCGCTCGCGTGTTCGTCCACAAAGTGGTGATCACCGTCGCCTCGCAGCGCATTCTCAGCTTCAATCAGCTTCCCCTGATGGAAGCAGCAAACTGCCAGCAAATATCGGTTCTGCGGCCGCTTCGAGCCCTCAAGCACTGCGATCGCCTGGTTCACGCGGCCAGAGTGGTGGTAGCACTTTGCCAACAGATAGACGTTCTCATCCGTTCGATGCTATTACAGACACAAGCAGGATATCAGTCATTACTACCACATCATCAACATGCATACACGCCGTGTCATACGATACTCTTACATGCGCCACGAGTCGTTCAGCGAGGAAGCGCGCGTTGTCGTAGACGCAACTGGACAAGTAGTGCTGCACTTTTTCCACGAGCGTCGCCTCCAGCGCGTCAATGAAGCCGCCCTTGCCAGCATCCATTGCTGCTGATGACGGATCTCTAGCTATAGATGTGCCTGTCATCTTCGCACACTTGCTTTACCACGCGAGCCTATAACGAGAGCGGAGCGAGTGGACTGATCCGATCGCTCAATCGAGCGCTTCTTCACGCTTTTGATGCACCTTTTCCAGAGTGCTCGTTCAGTTTTTGAAACCAACTTGGGACCGCGCCAAAAGAAATGGTGGTGTCACCTTCGCGCGACCTTCGTGCAACCTCGCAGGATCCAGCGCTTTTGGGTTCACAGTGTCAGAAATGCGGTTCAGCAAACACAAAGAGGTTCACTTTACACTTTGAAATTCAAGTCAAAAATCCATCTTTATGATCTTCTCTTCGAAATTTTAAAAACATATTTGAGACATACAAAATAAAAGTTTAATCTAAACTATTTCTGATCATGACTCATTTCTCCCCTTCCGAATCCTGCCACCCGTCCTGTCGAGGGCCACAGACAGTTCTTCGATATTTTTGCGCCTTTGGATTTACCGCCCGCAGTATCGATTTCCCCTCCAAGCGACAACGAAGAAGCCCGTCAGCAAGCTTCCGCTCTCCATCAAGCCCCATTCATAAACACACACGATGTACCGCCGTAATAACAGCAACACCGGAGGCGCGCGCAACAGCAACAACAACACGGGCGGCCGCGTGTCCGTCCGAGGTCAGCGCAAGATCCAGAGCAACCCGCCGCCACCCGCGCGCAAGAAGCAGCAGCAGGAGAACGCGCAGCAGAACGGCGTGATCGGCGTGTCGAGCGTCCCGCTCTCGAGCCGCTTCTCGATCCTCACAAAGGACTTTGACGCCAAGCCACAGCAGCAGAAGAAGCAGCAGCAGCAACAGCAGGCGAACGGCAACAAGCGTCCACAGCAGCAGCAGGTGCGCGTTGCGCTGCCAAAGAAGAAAGTGACCCCTGTGCTCGGCCAAACGAAGAAACAAAAGGTGAAGCAGCAGGAGCAACAGCAAAAGCAACAGAAGCAGCAACAGCAGAAGCAGAAGCTGAACCAGGTCGCCCAGGTGAACCGCGCGAAGCGACAGCAGGTCATGGACAAGCGACGCAAGGGACTGGAACCGGTTGCTGCGCCAAAGAACAACGCAAAGCAAGCGGTGCAGAAGAAGAACCCGAAAGCACAGGCCAGCCACCTACAAGCCGCTACTGGTGGTCGTGGAGGTCGCGGTCGTGGCCGTGGCGATGCGGCTGGTGGTCGTGGAGGCCGAGGTGGTCGCGGCGACAAGAAGGACGTCACCGGCGACGATTTGGATGTCGAGATGGACTCGTACTGGTTCGATGCCGGCAAGGGACCAGACCCAAAAGCGGCTCAATTGGACCGTCAAATGGAACAGTACTGGGCCGCCAAGCCTCAAGACGATACCTTCGCAACGAAAGAAGAAGTCCCGAAAGAGCCCTCTGACTTCTAGGACGGCAGTCGCTGCTTTTGATTGCCAATGAGTGCGTTGAGCAACCCGTTCGGTTTCTACTTCGGATCAAGTGAGATTCCACCATGCCCTCGCCATACAGACGCGTCCAAGGGTTGTGGTATTTGCTCACGGCTTTGGTGCAAACGTATGAAGGTGTGAACCTGGCGAGTGGCTGCATCGAATGAAGAACTGGGACGCCTCAGCGCCTCGTTTATTGCCCAGAGATGGCATCTGTGGCACGCAAGTGTAAAAAAATCTTTGATTGTTTTTTCTTTCCGCAATTCTGTTCCTGTGCATTTCGTGGTGATGGCGACGTCGCGCGCGAGTGCTGAGAGTACCAACAACCAGTCTCCAGCTACTGCTACCGTCTTCGATTGGATTGATAGACGCTTCATTCGAAGAGCGTCTTGTCGTACGTGACCTGGTTCAGCTGCTTCTTCCACGTCGTCCACTCGACTGCAGTCATCATTGGGATCAGAAAGTCGGCGGTGTTGCGAGCGAGCAACTTGTACGACTACTCAAGGCACAAGGCAAATGACAAGCACGATTGGGTTAGCTCTTCAACAGAACCCACGAGTGTGCGAGGAAGCATCATGAGCAGTAGCAACTTACAGTCGAGTTGAAGTGGAAGAGATCGTACGCCAACGAGCTCTCGCGGCGGAACGCGTACGTATCGAGTCGGGGTCCAAGCACAACGGGGATGTCGTCAGTCGAAGTGCTGTTTTCGCGACACAAAGCACAAAGAGAGTGGGTGAGCGAGTGTTTTTGGGCAACGCGTTGGATCAACTCGTAATGGCTGCGTACCTCTTGCAGAATTCTTCCAGCGCAATGTTGAGCGGGATCGTGGCCGTCTCGCTCTTGAGCGGCTCGGGGCTTGCCGCTGTCGCCAAGCACACGTGCTTCCCCTTCTTGCGCAGCGTATCGCAGATCGAGATGAGGTTCTTCTTGATCGTAAATGTGTCGGCATTCGGATTTCTTCTCACGCAATAAACAGACAGCAGACGGTCAGAATCATGCGCGTACACACTCGCCACTGCACCCCAACGCCGCCGTCGTGCTTCAAAACTACACTCCCTCCCTACCTGAGTTCCGCGGAGCCGAGCATCACGATCACAATCTCGGCGTCGCCCATGCTTCTCGATGTAAATACCCTGTTGTAGCACTACACTTGCACGTCAGTCATCGTCCCTCATGGCGGTGGCCTATTGATTTGCACGCGTGATGGCGGATCTGTTTCTTACCTGTTTCGCTGAGTTGAGTAACCAGTCCGCCGACGACGTCCCAGGAACGCCTGCATTAATGATCTCCCACGTGTGGCGCACCTGTGCACGCATACATAGCCATTCACATCCACACGCACATCCATATCAGTGTCATTGCACTCCATATCATCATACGCGCACACACACACACACACACACACACACACACACACATACACACGCATGTCAAAAGCGTTCAAATGTGATACACACCTTGTCGCTTCGCTTGACGAGCGGCACAAGATACTGCGCGAGCCCCGCGGAATTTCCGATCGTGATGTAGTCGCCGACGCCCGCGGCAAAGTCGTCGCCGATGATCACGACCTTGTGGAAGTACTGGCTCGCGGGCTTGAGGCTCTGCACATGCAACACGCGCAGCAGGAACGCGCAGAGCTTCCACCAGAGCAACGCCAGCTGCAGGCGGATCGCCACGACCACGCCGTTCTCGAACATGGCTCTCTTCGTTTGTTGCTTTGCTCAGCAGTTCGAGGCAAATCTCCAATTGGCCAGTTCCAGGAAGAGTCGCTCTGGCAAAGAGCTGCTCAACTCGACGGGTTTTTGGGTGTTTGCTCTTTCAGAGATTCACGCGGGATGTCCGCAACATGCAACCCACACATTTCTGAAACCAGAAGGTGAAGGGGGAGAATTCTAGAATTCGGAGCGCATGGGGATCAAGGGCAGAAGGCGCGCGTCCACCTCGCGCGCGTTCGAGGCCGACCCGAGCGCCGCTGCGTATTTGCAGGAGAAGAAGCAGTCGTCCGCCATCTCTGAGATCAACCAGCAGCAGCAGCAGCAATGCGCGGCCCACTCTGCGGCTTCGTCCGACTCGACGTTGTCGTCGTCGTCATCCACACGTCCGAAAGTGGTGTCGTTTGTGAAGAAGAAACGAAGAGGAGGCGTCGTCGTTGTGGTCGTGCGCTATTCGGACGGCAGCCGCTACGAAGGACAGACGAGCGAGAGTGACGGTGATGGCGACGAGACGTTTGCGATGCTGCTGCGCCATGGCAAGGGCGTGTACGTGACCCACAATGGGCACATCTTTGACGGTGAATGGGTACACGGCGTCTTCCAAGGGTGGGTACACAAGCGAGGATTCTCTCTTTGACCCCCAAGCCAGCGTTTTCATAGCCATCTTACGTCGTTGTCTATGACTACGCTGGGGCTGGAATATGTGTGTTGTGTGTGTGGTATCGTCGCAATACATAATCTGCAAACAACCAGGTTTGGCTCGCAGACGTTTGCGAGAACCGGCGACCGCCACGAAGGCATCTACCACAAGAACCAGCGCCACGGCATGGGCACGTACCTCTGGTCCAACGGCGACAAATACGTTGGCAACTGGCGTCATGGAAAGGTGTGTATCTCTGTGTTGATTGTTTATTGCCCAGCACACACACTCACATGCCTGTCAAACCCTTGCTGCAGATGCATGGAGCTGGTTATTTCCTGTGGGACCATGGCGACAGCTACGAAGGTGATGCTGACAGCAAAATCAATCCGTGGACCATTGCTCTTCCCATTATGCCGACTCTTGTGCTGGTGCTTCTTCTCCTGTCATATCATTAGGCGAGTGGAAGAAAGGCATGATGCACGGCAAGGGCAAGAAGATCTTCTCGAGCGGAGACTTCATTGATGCCGAGTGGCACAAGAACCAAGTGAACGGCTGGGGCCGTAAGGTGTTCATCTCGGGCGACGTGTACGAAGGTTTCTTTGCGCGAGACGAGCGCCACGGCTACGGCAAGTACACGTGGGTGAGTGGCGACGAGCACGAAGGCGCCTGGCGCGCGGGCGTGATGCACGGTGACGGCGTGTTCACCACTGCTGACGGTACAATTTTACAGGGTACCTGGCGAAATGGAGAGCTCCACGGGCAGGGTATCGAGCGGTTTGCATGCGGCAGCGTGTACTCTGGCGCCTTCAAGAGTGATCTACGCAGTGGCTTTGGCGTACTGACACTCTCCACCGGTGAGAGCTACGAAGGCAACTGGGTCGAGAACGAGATCCAGGGTTTTGGCGTCTGGTCGTCGCCCGACGGTCGCAAGTACATTGGCGAGTGGGTCGACGGCTCCCCGAGCGGCGATGGACTCTTCTCTCGGCAGCAGAATGAAGAAGAGGACAACGAAGACCCGGTGGAGAACAATGCGAGCACAGCTTCGATAAGTCTGGAGCCTGGCGAATTCAAGAACGGAGTCTTGCAACCCTGTGGGAGCTTCAAGATCGACAAACTCGACATCCCGGCACGGTGATCGATGTGCGTGATAGGCAGATAGACAAATGGACCTACGTGAAGCGAACGTTATTAGAGAGACGCTTGTGCCATCTATGTGTACAGAAGAGAGATGAATGAAGCGTGAAACCCATTTTCTTTCTTTTGTGTTGCACCAAGTGCACAGCAAACTCACTTTTTCTCTTTATTATCAACATTGTTATGATGCTTTGCGGGTCTCCTTTGAATAATAAGCACCAACGTAGATCCGCCAAAGCACAAAAGCAAATGCAAAAGAGAAAGGAAGCGCAGTCCGCCTGCTGCCTTGCTACACACACAAAAAACTTTTCTCTAACTTTCCGCTTTATGATTTGTTGTAGAGAAACAACCCACAAACGGTCCCTATCTGATGTTGATCTACACGAAAGAGAGTAGCAGCATTCTTGAAGATCCATCTGAGGCACACAAAGCCGAGAGCCCCACGCGAAGAGAGCGCAAGAGGCTCTGGCGCATGCATCACTTCGCTGTTGTTAGCGGCAAGGGGGGCGAGTGTACTTAGCCGAGGCTTGGGAAAGCCGACAAGTCCGTCACGTTAGGCACAGCTGGGCCGCGGCCACCACGGCCCTGGACACGGCCGCCACGGCCACCTGGAGCAGCGCCATCACGGCCACCGCGGCCACCACGGCCACCTTCACGGCCGCCACGACCACCGCGACCGCCACGGCCACCCTCGACGCGGTCACCGCGCTCTTCGAAGCGTGGGGCACGCTCCTGCTTTGGCGCCTGGAAACCGACGTCCGTGATGAAAGTCTTCTTTCGGCCCGAGGTCTTCTTGGTGTACACCTTCTCGTACGCCGACTCGATGAAGTCTGGGGTCTTGCCGTCCTTGGTGAGCTGCTTGGCGCCAGAGAAGTCCGTCGCCACCTGGCGCACTTCGACCTCCGCGAAGAGCTCGCCCTTGCGCTCCGACTGCTTCTTGGCCAGGTACTCGTCGAGAGTGAACTGCACCTCCTCCTCTTCTTCCTCAACGACAACGGCCTCCTCCGTGGCGGCGGCGGTCTCGTCGTCCGAGGCGACCTTGGCGCCTTCCTGCACTTCGGCCTCGACGGTCAGCTCGCTCTTGTCAGCGTCGTTGCCCCAGTTGCGGGCGCCACCGCCCTGCTTCGAGGTCTCCTTGCCACGGCCCGTGCCGCTGCGACGCTCGTACTGGCGACGCTCGCCACGTTCGCCGCCGTTGCGGTCACCGCCACGGCCACCCGTGCGTGGGCCACGGCCAGCGGACGCGCCGCCGGTGCGAGGAGCGCGCTCCTTCTTCTCACCGTCAACGACGACTGGCGCGGCCTTCTTGCCCGACTTCTTGTTGCCGGCGGCTGGCTTGTTGAGCGACACTGGGGTCGACGTTGGAGCTGGCTCCTGCTTCTTCACGACCTTTGGGACGTCCTCGTCGTCCGAGTCCAAGTAGGCGAAGATGTTGGTTCTGGCGGCCTAAAGCATACGCACACACAATACCGTTAGAACAAGATCGCTACTGTAAGGAGAATCACTGGATCTCGTTGAGCGGAGAGGACGGTCGTATCGGGAGGAAAAGGGGGGAGGGGGCGTCAGCACCTCTTTCTCTTCAGCACTCGACCAGTCTTCGCAGTGTCTTCATCCATTGAAGACATCTATCGACGGCTTTATCGGGAGCGCGTGGCGGAACGAAGGAATCTTCATTTGTCTCTCTTCCAACTGGAGGCGACCCAACAAGATCGCGCACGCGTGTTTAGCGTGGTTCGCAGCTCTCGGTGGCGCCTGGATCTCGTTCCTCCCTTTTCCTCGCGCGTCTTGTCTCTCTGTTCATTCGTCCATCTATCCTTTAATTCATTCATGCACGTACCATTGTAGTAGATGGGGGGGAGGGGGCTTTGGGGCTTTTGCTTTGCTGGTTGCGGTGCTCAAAGGCCAAATGATCCAGCGACCGGGGCGAGCACTCGCTGGCCACAAACCCAGCAAGCAGCTCAGGCTCGCAGTTCCCCCCTTTCGAGCCAAAACGCCGTCCCAAATGAATGGAAGAGAGCGGATCCAAAGAGGCGAGCCCATCCCAGCAGCGCCGTTTCTATTGTTTGGACTGCCAAATGAGTTCGCACTTTCGAACGAATTCGTACAAAATACTCCTTAACAGTGGAATTGCTGCACATTAGTAAATAGGTCGGTATCGGTCATGAGTATACGTTACACATTCTAAATATTTATATTCAGTTAAGTCAAACATATTAGAATTTTTTGTGACTTTAAAAATACAAAAAATAAACCATTACGTTGCGTCTACGCAACATAAAATTTCTGATAACGAGAGCTTAGAATCGGAGATTAGAAACGTTACAGATCGCTTAAGCAATTCAACACCGACCTCTCTTTGAGCAGCTTGTACCTAAATCTTCGGAACTGTATGTATTAGAAGCTTTTTGAAAGCCGGATAAAGAAGAAATCTTTGCTTAATTATTTACAAAAGAATGTATCGGCTTTTTCTATTTTCTCATTTTGAAAAGAGTTATATTTTATATTTTGATATCTAGCGATGTATACTAAAATGTACAAATAGAACTTTTATTGACATGGAAAACGAACAACAGGAATTTCCGATACAAAAAGTCGTGAAGATACTATGATGAAAACAGTCATCTGGACTCTAAAAATAGAAATTCTATCCAAATAGTAGCCTTTTTTTTTTAGCAAAGTTACTCGAAGCCGACATCACCAGAGGTGAATTTCCTTGTAGGCGATAAAAAGACCAAGCGTACCTAACGAATGTTTATACTGTCCAGGATTGACGACCCATGACGCAGCTTCGAGTTTCAAGTTTCGCTCGCATTCAACACTGCGCCCCTGCACACTCAACAATGCTGAAATGAATCGTCCGCCTTAAATGGGTTGTCTGTATTTTTTCATATTGAAGGCTCGAACATGAACGCTTTTCCCATTCTTAGTGCGTCTGTCTCCATTTTGAGCAGAATGGCATTAATGTTTACATGCTTCTTCGAGTCATGGAAGTTCTCGTATGAAGTCCCAGCCGATTTAAATTTCCAAAAAGATATGTAAGAACTCCATTCCGATCAAAGAGAAGTGTGGGTCTACCTCCGAAACCTACCTTCGTCGGTGAATGAGGGGATGAAACGTCGTCAGGTGTACGAGGGTGTGTGGGTGGAGCATGCACCTAGGCGCCGTAACTGAGCTTCATGGCCGAGACTTTAAGAAAGTGCGAGCCAAGAGCCCAGTATTATGTGATAGAGCTGTTCTATGACGACAACAAATTGATGGTGGAAAGTGCTTGATTCAAATTGTCAGATATCCTTGGGAATATAGAGAGTATTGCGCAGCTGCGGCTGGTGTGTTCTTCCAGCCAGGGTAGACAACTTATTGGCAAATGGATGTCGCCTACCATCACCTTGCTCTACTCTTAGCGTTGCTTCCGGTCCTCTTGGTAGAGCAAAGCTTGTTCGTCAGTTACCGCAAAATACGGATAGATGCAACACCAAAAAATAGAGCCCCCATACAAAAAAATTGGGGTGTTGCATCTATCCGCATCGTTGAAATCGGTTCTGATTGGTC
>JALBZB010000548.1:0-23894 GCA_038050625.1 Pythium sp. MPC-2022a | reverse complement strand
CCTTCGTCTCTTTGCGGCGCGTGTCCTGTGTGTATCGGAACGTTGTCTGTTGCTTGGTGTCTCCGTCGACGCAGTACAACAGGTCGCTCATGTCGGGGTCGATCACGACGACCGTCTTGTCCTTCAGGAGTTCGTAGTCGGCAACCTCGTCGATGTACGTCTCGCTCTTTCCTTTCTTCGCTTGGATCACCCGCTTGCCGAGAAGATCCTCTCGCTTCAGGAGGATGCTGCAGCCAACGCCATCCGTCTCAATCTGGTGGTCGAACGTGTTCCCATGCGCGGAAGTACTTCATGTCGGTCTTGAAGGAGAAGCCCAGGTGCTGCCGTGGCGCTTGACGAGGTTGCCCTTCGTCGTGTAGTCGCTTCTCTTACCCTGTTCCTCCGTAAAGCAGAGGTTGACGAGCGACACCGTGTTTATGCGAACGTGTTTGGGCACGACGTTGCTGCGCAGTGGTCATACGTTCTTGACGCTCGTGCTGTGCGCCTCGACCGCCCTCATCATGCGTAGCATGCAGGGGAGATAGTCCTGCGGCGAGCACTGGATGTCGTAGTGGACGTTGTCGTTTTCAGATTCCTCGCAGGGAGCACCAGATAGCGCTTCTCGTCTATTCATGCATGGTAGAGGGGTGCGATGTCTTCAGCAGGTGTGGCCTGAGCAAGTCATCCTTGACCCTGCGCAAGCGAGCGCACAGCGCGTCCTGGCGGCTCCTCGTGTTCCTCCCGCTCATCCTGATAATGGCGACCAGTTCCTTCTTGCACCACGCCACGTTGACGTACCGCTCGACGTACTCGACGTAGTGCTGCTTGATGTTGTTCTCGTACATGGTGATCATGTCGGTCGAGAGGTAGTTGAGCACGGTGTTCATGTGCTCGTAGCTTAGCTCCTCCGCCACGTACGCCTTGTAGTGCTGCTCGTAGAAGGCCTTGAGCGTATCCTTGATGATCTGCGCCTCGACCTTTGGATGCCTGTCCTAAGAGGGCGGCTTGCAGAGCACCTTCATGACTGAGGTCAGGAACTGTCTGTTGAGCGTGGGCAGTTTGTCGCCCTTCTCGCAACAGTGGAGTAGGTACAGCTGGAGCAGCTGGAGCGTGTAGATTATGATGCCGTTGGCCCGTAGCACGGCGTTGGTTAGTTTGTCGATGACGAGATTGTTCTTGACGACACTCTTGAGACTCGTCTTGACGCAGCGATAGGTTGATTTCGGTGGTGGCTCCTTCATGCTCCTCGTTCGATTGAGTTGCAAACCCAGACAGGTGTGCCGGTGCGAGTAAATGTAGAACTGACTATGTATTGGGAGGAAGAGAGCAGAGATCGATGGCCTACAACAACTGCGCCAGCCCTCTTCAATGGCAAATCCAGGTGTCGCTTTTTGCAAGAAGGCAACCAAAACTGGCGCGAGAGGTGACAGCTCACTTTTAAAGTGCGATCTAAAGCACTGCCAACAATACGACTCAAAGTGTCTTCATAGCTCTGACGAAGACTAGTCGGGTTTTGCGGTCCTTTTATAACAAACATTTAACATTTAACATTTATTGCTGTTTCTACCTCTGAGAATCTATGAGTAAAAGCAAGTGAGCGATCAAAGTCCCTCTTTTGGCTTGATTTTGTATCCCATGTCCCCACTTTTGACTTACTTTATATGGCTCTTCTGCTATTACTTCTTAAATCAGTAGATTTGGACTTCAAATCCTCAAATATACTGATTTAAAATATATATAAGCAGAATCTACTTAAATTAAAGTGGTACTACCTCTACAAATGTATACGAACCCATCACGAGCCTGTCGGTTTTGCGGTCTTTCCACGAAAAATGATGAAATATCGACCCAAACCCATTTTTCGCTCACCCAACCACCCAAATAGACGAACCCAATAACCCACCCCAAAACATTGTGTGTGATCAATCAATAGGTGTGAAGCGTTGTCGACGGCGTTTGATTGGCGCTGGGAAGAGCTACAATCAATAGACAAGTGAGTGCGGCAGCAAACTCCTCACTTGCTTGGCTCCATTGGTCTCTCTCTCGCTCTCTCTCGCTCTCTCTCGGTGCTCGCTGCTACGTTCAGTACCGACTGCCCTTGAGAAGAAGGCCACGATGGTGTTCATGAAGAAAGGAGGCAACATGAAGGTTGGCGGCGGCGGCCGTGGCGGAGGCCGTGGTGGCGGTCGCGGCGGTGGACGTGGAGGCGGACGTGGTGGCGGTGGACGTGGCGGCGGTGGTCGTGACGCCGCGCCGAAAGCCGCGGTGGTGCGCTCGTCGTCTGCGAGCGGCCGCAACCCGTTCGACGTGCGCGGCAACACCAAGACCAAGTACGAGGTGATCGGCAAGCGCGTGAAGGGCCAGGGCCGCAACGTCGCGGAAGCCCGCGCCGAGGCCGAGGCGAAGCGCAAGAAGACGCTCGGCGCGCAGTTCCAGGCACGCAACAAGGCCAATATGTTCAAGGATCGTCGTTTGGGCGAGCAAGACCCGACCATGTCGCTCGAGGACAAGATGATCGCGCGTTTCCAGACTGAGCGCAAGCGCAAGCTGCGTAACGCGAGCGCGTTCGCGCTGCACGACTCGGACGACGACAACGACGACGACGAGCTCTTCTTGACGCACAAGGGCGCCAAGATCGACGACTACGACAACCTGAACAACGACGGCGCGTTCGAGCAGGAGTTCGAGGACGACGACCACAACCGCGAGATGGACCGCGAGATCGTGAACAAGCTGCACTTCGGCGGCGGTAGCTCCAGTTCGGGCCACTACGGGCCGGCGGACGGCGCCGAGGGCGAGGAAGGCGTGGGTGAGGACGGCCGCAAGAAGAGCCACAAGGAGATCATGCAGGAGGTGATGATGAAGGCCAAGATGTACAAGGCCGAGCGCCAGAAGAACAAATCGGCGCAGGAAGAGTCGACCGACAACCTGGACGAAGGCTTCAACGACATCCGCGCGCTGCTCGAGTTCCGCCCGACGCGCGCGAACGGCAAGGAGATCGCGGAGAAGACGCCCATGGACGATTTCGACAAGCTCACGCGCGAGTTCGCGTACGAGGCCAAGGTGAAGGCCACGGAGCGCCGCATGTCCCCCGAGGAAGCCGCGCAGAAGGAACGCGACCGCCTCGCCGAGTTGGAGAAAAAACGTGTTGCGCGCATGAAAGGAGACGACGACGATGACGACAGCGATGACGACACGAGCGGCAAGAAGGGCAAGCGTGGCAAGAAGGGCAAGAAGGCGGCGGACAAGAAGAAGAAGACCCCGCAGCTGATCGTGATGCCGCCGACCGACGACGACCTATCGAGCGACTATGCGCTGGACGCGCGCTTCAACGGCGCCGAAGAGGAGGAAGAAGGAGAGGAAGGCGACGAAGATGAGGGTGAGAACGAAGAGGAAGAGGAGGACGAAGAGGAAGAAGATGACTCGGAAGTCGACTCGGACGATGAAGCGAAGGAAGGCGCTGACGAAGATGCCGAAATGGATGACGACGAAGAAGAAGAGGGTGATGATGATGACGAAGACGAGGAGGAAGACGACGAAGAGAAGGAGCGTAAGCGCAAGGAAGCTGCGGACGAGCTGCCGTTCGTGTTCCCGTGCCCGGAGAGCCCCGAGGAGCTCACGGCGCTGTTCAAGAAGCACGCCAAGAGCTCGGCGGCGAACCGCTCGCTGATCGTCGAGCGCGTGATCACGTACTACTCGCCGCGCATCAGCGTGGACAACCAGGCGAAGATGAAGAGCTTCTTCGCGATCCTGGTGCGCCAGTTCCTCAAGTGGGCCGGCCACTACGCGATCCACCGAGAAGACGTACGTTCACTATACAAGTTGTCCGTGACGGTGTGTTATGACTGTACTCTCATATCTAACCAATCTCTGTTGGTATTTTTATTCAATAGCTCGACGCGTTGTCCAAGCACCTGTACGCGCTCGCGCAGCAGCTGAGCGACACGGCCGGCGTGATTGTGCGCGAGCTGCTGATCAACCTCTTCAAGCGCCTGCACAGCTCCAAGTCGCCGTCCAAGTGGCCCGAGCTGTCCGAGCTGCTGCTCTTCAAGGTGCTGATCCAAATCTTCCCGACCTCGGACTTGCGCCACAATGTCATCTCACCGCTCGAGACGCTCCTGGGCGAGTGTCTAGTCAACGGCGGTTTTGACTCGCGCCAGGAAGCCACACAGGCGCTCTTCACGTGCACACTCGTGCTGCAGATCACCAAGGACAAGCAGCGCTTCACGCCCGAGGTGCTCGTGTGCATCAAGAAGCTCCTGCGCGTGTTCCTGAGCTCTTCGTCTGCCAATGGCGAGCCGCACGCGCTGCGCACGGACCTGCAGGAATGGGTGGCTGCCAGCAGCAACAAGGACGAAGGACTGAAGTTACCGAGCCTGCAGCTCGCGGCATCCTCGTCGACCTCGGCAGCGTCGATCCTCCAGGGTGTCCTCGGTGTCGTGCGTCTCGCGGCCAAGCAGTACGCACACCTGGCGTCGTTCGACGAGCTCTTTCACCCGGTGTACCTGCTGTTGCACGAGCTCACGCGCTCGTTCTTCGACGGCAAGAGCCCAGACGTGAACCAGACGATCGCGTTCGTGGCCGACCAGTTAGAGATGTGCTGGGCTGCGCGCACGCCGCTGCGTCTGCAGAGCTTCGCGCCGTCGGTGCTGCCGACATTCACGCCCAAGTTCGACGAGAACTACACGCTGCGCAAAGACAAGGGTGCGGACCGCGACAAGGCCAAGCTGAAGCAGCTGCAGCGCCAGGTGAAGCGCGCACGCAAGGGTGCGGCCCGCGAGCTGCGCCGCGACGCGGAGTTCCTCGCGCGCGAGAAGCAGCAGGAGGAGACCGCGCGCGTGGACGCCAAGAAGGAGAAACAGAAGGAGATCTGGAAGTGGCTCGAGGAGCAGAACGCCACGTTCAACGAGCAGGTGAAGAAGGGCGGCAACATGCTCAAGGGCGGCGGCTCGGGCCCACTCAAGAACCGGCGAACGAGCCGAAAGGATAAATAGACAGGCGGCAGTAGTGAGCCCATACCACTTGATAGGTGAAAGCATAACGCCATGACACACACGCGCAAGGATGGGGTTTGAATGAAGAGATATATAGAATTTGTTTGACGATTGATCGTTCTCGTAAGATTTCGTTTGCTTGCTTGCTTGCACTCGCTTCCTTCGATAGGAAATGACACACATACACTCATTGCAATGTGCCTGGGAAGGCTATGCGTGCAACAGTCAAACAAAGAGCCAAGCCATGTTCTACGGTGTGGGCGCAATTAACAAGTTTACTGTTTGCCATGTTTCTTTGTATTGTTTGTTTGCTTTTTCTCTTGTGTGCCAGGTGATGGATCGATGAGTCTGCGTCAACAAAGCCACGTTACGTATCAAGCATTATCGTTTGTGTGTCAGCTCAGTCCCTCTCTTTGTTGTGTGCGTGTGTGTGTATACGCTGCTGTTCCATTCTCTTTCGTTCTATCCTGTGCGCTGCGCTTTGCTGTCTCCTAGCTGCTTACTTCTTGACTGGCTCGCGGTCCTTCTTCGGGATACTCTTCTTGCCGTACTGGCGCGTTGGCGGCATTGGCAGAATGTTGGCAATGCCCAGCAGGTGGCTCACGCGGTCCGATGGCTGCGCGCCAACCGACACCCAATATCTCACGCGCTCGCTGTTCACGCGCAGCTCCTTCACGCCATCGGTCGCCGCGATCGGGTTGAACGTGCCCAGCTACACATAGATACACGCAGTGAAACACAAGCAGCATCCATTGTTAGTCATCGACACCATGTATGAGACGCAAAATTAACAGACAGCGAGCAGCTACACGGTACGTACAATCTCGAGGTGCTTGCCATCACGAGGGGCGCGCGCGTCCGCGGCCACGATGCGGTAGAAAGGGAGGTCCTTGCGGCCCCAGCGCGCGAGTCGCAGTCTCACCACCATGCTGCTTCTATTGCTTTTGCGTTGCGTGTGCGGGTCTTTTGGGAAGCTGTGGCTCGTAACCAAAGTGCGATTTCTCCACCACCAACTCAACAGCGCCGGGTGTTAATGCACGGGGAGTTTATACAGGGATTTGCAAGCTAATAGTGCGCTTTTTGATTTGGATGGGATTTGCACCAGCATATGATATTTTTGCTATTGAAAGCACCATGTTTTGGAAATACCAATGACTTTTACGAGCGTAGCCGAGAATTTTTGGTCGGAAGGATAAGCGATCTTTTGCATAGATAAATCGAGTCAGCAGTGCTCTTTTTACAAAAGCGTGTCACTGGCTTGATACCGTGCTTCCGAAGCGTCATACGTTTTTCAGTAGTGAATCACTGTTAGGACGTCGTCCTATAAGATAATCCTATTTAGGACAAATGCAGCATCTTCACAGGCGATTCTGAACTTTCAGATCAATGTGTGGTTGTGCACTTGGCTTCACAGTGCAGTCAGTCGTACCAGCCAATACGCCAAACTGCTGCTCCATGACAGCCTTTTCAGTGTGCAGACGCATTACCGCGGCTTTTCGGTACACTTGCTCGACCGTTGCCATCTTCAGCCCCCAGTTGGTGCTGTGGTGCTGCGGTACTGCTAGGGTCTTTTGAGTCAACGGCGCCGCTGGGTTCTCCTACCAATCCGTCGGGGCTCGTCCCTCATGTAAAGCCACCTCCAAACGTACGTGCTCAGAAAAGTTCATTCAAAGGCAGTTGTTGGCCATAACTTAGTTTGCCAGTTGTACATATTTGCGTCCCGCAAGGCAATGGTGAGTACTATTGCCGAACATGCTCGCCCCCACAGCAGCTCCAACCAGTTTACCATGTGGAGGACACACGAACAAACAAATTAATGAGCTGCTGAGACAACGAGAGCCCGCCACACATGGTTTGCTGCCTAAATCCAAATACCCATGCACCACCACCATCACCATGTCTGTTTGTCAATCACAAGGACGAATGGCGAATCCAGCAGCGACTTGAAAAAAAATGGCCGAGAAAACTCCATAGAGTGCGCTTTGGCTCTCCCTCACCACCAACAAAATTTGAATTCACCCAGACAATCTTTTTCAACAAGGTGGGACTAAACTGACTGGGAGTTTGTATGCGAAGCACGAACGCGGATTGAAATGAATGAGCTCCCCGATGATGGTGCTTGGTCGTTCTTTCACTGGATTATTATCGGGCATTTGTGCGAGAGGGACCACATCTCTCTTCCGCCAGAAAAATAAGGGAGTTGCAGAATGAGGGGCGGGACGAAACACATCAAAAGCAGAAATATGTACAGTAGTGGGTACCTTTTTTATAGTTTATTAATAAAAGGAATTGATGATATGAACATTGTTAAAATGCCTTCAAAGTGGCACAAATATAGTACAGCTTCCTACTTTGGATAAAGTATTGAGAAGTGTCCTATTCGCAAACGAGCTGGACTGACGCCTATCAGAACGGGTGACTCTTCCAGCTGGTCTTTGCACAGAGAGACGGCCGAGTGGATCACTGGATCACTGGCGCTCTGTGTGATTGCAACACGAATTAAGGGGAGGCGAGATGCGAATGCGGCCACCGCCACCGTGCATTTCTGTATTCTTAATGGATTGCAAACCAAGCAACTTCGTGCACATCTCTTTGCTAACGTAAAGGCCAAATCAATGAATGAGAGCGATTGGGTAAGAGTCGTGCGGTTTTGATAGCTGCCGCAGATTTCATTCATTCATCCACGCGGAACCCCTTTTTGATTTCTGCTGGGCTGGCTCGTGGGACAACTTTTTCGGATCTTTTGCTTCTTCCGCGATCTGATTGGCGAAAAAAGCGTAGGGAAAGGGTTCTATTGGTAGCTGACTTTTTTTCTCCAATCCTCTCCCACTCTGCCAGCTTCCCCTATTCCGCTCGCCCCCTCACGCTGCAACCACTTGTCCAGCTCAACAAGCAAGCCAAAAAGCAAGCCAAAAAACAAGCCAAAAAACAAACCAAGCAAGTTCGCAGACCAACAACAACAACAAGCAAACACACGCAAGTGCGCCAGCACAACAACGCGATCAGTTTCCATCTCTGCGCTTGCTTGGCGCCGTTAGTTAAAACAGCAACCGCGCGCGCTCGAGCAAGAGAGAGAAGAAGAAGAAGAAGAAGGGGGAGGGAAACGGACCGACCGATCAAGCGCTTCATCGATTGATCGCTACCTATCCTATCCGCTTCATCCAGCAGACGCAGACGCAGGCGATCGATCTGTCGAGCGAGCTCACTAGGCACCCGGTGCGCTTTCTCTCGATTCGATTGCTGCGTAGCCCACGCTAGCGTGCGTGCTTGCCTGCCTGGAGTTGGTGTTCTTTCCGTTCTTGTGTGTGTGAAGGGATTTCGTTACGGACTTCCTCAGTCTATCTAACGCTTCCAAGCAAGCTCCAAGGCTGACAGCAAGACCTACAAGAAAGTCCAAGTTCAAGACTACCAAGCAAGCATGGCGACTCGCGAACAGAATGAGTCGTACAACCGCGGCGGCGGCAGCGAATACCGCAAGCGCGCGAGCTCCAACTACTTTGAGCTCGATGCGGACCGACGCCGCAACAAGTCGGAGCGCACGGAGCGCTTCAGCACGCGGCTCACGTCACTCGACGTGCAGCAACCGCTGAGCTCCAAGTCATCGGAGGGCAAGTTCACGGACGATGACGAGTCGTCCATCGACGCGTGCAGTGAGATGCTGCACGCCAAGTTTGGCTTCCAGGAAGGCTCGGTGGCGAACCAGCGCGAGCACGTGCTGCTGCTGCTCGCGAACGGCCGAGCGCGCGCCAAGCCTTCGGACGCGCCGGACCAGTACATCGTCGAGCTGCACAAGAAGCTCTTTTCCAACTACCGCGACTGGTGCAAATTCCTCAACGCGCAGCCGGTGCACTTTCGTGGCACGTCGGCGGCGCAGGTCAAGCACCCACTGCACATGGACCTGATGCTGTACTTCCTCGTGTGGGGTGAAGCCGCAAACTTGCGCCACATGCCCGAGTGTCTCTGCTACATCTACCACCAGATGATGACGCTCGTGAATGCCGACCCGAACATCCAAGAACGCAAGCCAGAAGGATGGTACCTGGAGAACGTCGTGCGTCCGATCTGGAGCGAGTGCAGCAACATGCAGCGCCGCAACAACCTCAAGAAGCCGCTCGAGCACGTGCAGATCCGCAACTACGACGATATCAACGAGTACTTTTGGAAGCAGCACTGCCTCAGCATCGACATCACGCAAGTCGGCCGTGAACTCACTCAGAACCACGGCAAGACTTTCTACGAGCACCGCAGCATCTTCACGCTCGTGCTCAACTACTACCGCATTTTCCAGTTCAACCTCATGTTTATGAACCTGCTCACGGTGCTCGCGTTTGCGGTCACGATCTCGCCGGATGGCGGGAAAGGCGGGTTTGTGCAGTTTGGAAGAATCGGCGACGTCGTCGAGCCGTACACGACGCGCGACCTGAAGCTCGCGGTCGTGTCGATCCCGTTCTCGCACGCGCTGCTCGCGTTCCTGAAGTGTGTGCTGGAGGCGTGCCACGGGTGGCACTTGCTGATCGCGAAGGAGAAGTCGGTTTCGTCGTCGCGCTCGCTCACGTACGGCTCGGCGCTCGTGATCCGCATGTTCTGGAATGGCGGCTTCGCGGTTCTGTTCGGGTTCATGATCTTTGTGCCACTGAACGAACTGCGCGACACGGGGCTCTTGGATCAGTTCTTGCCGATCACCGGTGGTTTCTTCGTCCCGGGTTTGCTCGTGCTCCTGGTGCAAGCGTTCTCGCCGCAGCTGATCTCGGGCACTTTTGCCGCCAAGTTTGTTCGTGAAGGTGAGAGTTGCTACGTTGGTCGCAACATGGCGCCACCGTTCTCGTACCAGATCAAGTACATCACGTTCTGGCTGTTCCTCTGGACGATCAAGGCGCTCACGTCGTACTTCATCTTGGTTCGTCCGTTGATGCTCCCGACGCTCGCGATCTACTCGATGAAGCTCGAGTACCAAAGCTCGCTCGTGTCGTTCCACAATATGGGAGTGATCCTGTCGCTCTGGTTGCCAGTGGTGTTCATTTTCAACTACGACACGCAGATCTACTTCACTATCTTCCAGGCATTGCTCGGCGCGTTCAAGGGTGTGTTGATGAAAACTGGCGAGATCCGCGGTGTGAAAGAAATGTCCAAGGCGTTCCGCGTCGCTCCACAGCTTTTCGATCAGAAGGTCGTGACGACGTTGGCGCGTGCGAGCGATGCGTCTGCGAACGGCAACGACTCGTCTCGTCCGAGTGCGTTGGCGGCAGCGTACGAGTCGCAGATGATGCTTCGTTTCGTCGTGGTGTGGAACGAGATTGTCAACTCATTCCGCGAAGGCGACTTGCTTGACGACAAGGAGGCGGCGATTCTCCAGTACGACATCCGCAGCAACGGCGAAGTATTTGAACCTGTATTCCTTTCGGCTGGCAAGCTCGGTGAAGCCATGAACTTGACGATCAAGACTGCGAAGGAAGGCAAGGGCGAGTCGCAGCTGCGCGTCGCGCTGGTTGAGAGCGACTGTCTGTCTGCGCTTCGCAGCTTTTACACTGCGAGCTTCTACGTGCTGACGTCGCTCTTCGGCAACGACGACGCGGATGTGCTCGAGGGTTTCCGCATGATTGAAGACATTGGGTCTGCGGGCGGCTTCATGAAGTCATTCCACGTTAGCGAACTGGTGCGTCTTCGTGCTGCGGTCGTTGATCTCTTGGAAGAAATCCTCGAGCTCCCAGACCCAGAGGTGCAATCGCAGCACATGCCTGGCGCCCGCGTGCACACGATGGGCGTTGTGCGCAACTTTGTGAGCAAGATGGAAGTGTTCTTAAACACGCTCCAGGCGTTCTGTGTCGATCCTGCTCTGCAGCGCAAGTTCAGCAACTCCAAGTTCTGCTCCAGCACGAATGGCTACCTGTACGCTTCGCGCGGTCTTGTGAACTTGTTTTGCAATGACAGCTCCATGGGTGCGGCGACCCGTGCGTGTCTGCTGTTGTCGTTGGAACGCTCGGAAGCGATGCCGCGTTGCACGGAAGCGCAGCGTCGTCTGGGCTTTTTCATGAAGTCGTTGGTGATGGATATCCCGCAGCTGCAGGCGATCAAGGAGATGCGATCGTTCTCGGTTGTCACGCCGTTCTACGCTGAGACTGTTCTCTTTTCGCTGGAAGACTTGAACAACCCGCTTGTGAACCACCCAATTTTCGAAAAGGTCGAGGAAGACGGCAAGAACTTGACGATCCTCAAGTACTTGACGAAGATCCACGAAGAAGAGTGGCTCAACTTTTTGGAGCGAATGGACGTCAGCTCTCCTGAAGAAGCTCAGAAGCAGTACCCTCTGGACATTCGTCTCTGGGCGTCGTACCGTGGTCAGACGCTTGCGCGTACGGTGCAGGGTATGATGATGTACGAAGATGCGATCAAGATCTTGCACTGGCTGGAAATTGGTTCGAGTCCAGGCAAGACTGCGGAACAGAAGCAAACCCAGTTGCAAGACATGGTGCGTCTCAAGTTTTCGTACATTTGCGCGTGCCAAGTGTATGGCAAGCACCGGAAGGAGAACAAGCAACAAGCCGACGACATTGATTACCTCTTGCAGGAATACCCGAACTTGCGTGTCGCGTATGTGGACACGATCGACATGCAGAACGGCGAGAAGACGTACGACACCGTGCTTATCAAGAGCGAAAATGGCGAGATCGCGGAAGTGTACCGTTACCAGTTGCCTGGCGATCCAGTGCTGGGCGAAGGCAAGCCTGAGAACCAGAACAACGCGATGCAGTTCACGCGTGGCGAGTTTGTACAGACGATTGATATGAACCAGCAGCACTACTTTGAAGAATGTCTGAAGATGCCGCAGATGCTGCGCACCGCGGACTTGCACCCATCGAAGAAGCCTGTGTCGATTATCGGTATGCGTGAGCACATTTTCACGGGTAACGCATCGTCGCTTGCGAAGTTCAAGACATGGCAGGAGTTGGTGTTCGTGACGCTGTCGCAGCGTGTGTTGGCGGACCCTCTGTACGTGCGCATGCACTACGGTCACCCTGATGTGTTTGACAAGGTGATTGCGCTCACCCGCGGCGGTGTGTCGAAGGCGAGCAAGGGCATCAACTTGTCGGAAGATGTGTTTGCTGGTTTTAACTCGACTCTTCGTGGCGGTGTGGTGACGCACGTGGAGTTCATGCAGTGCGGTAAGGGTCGTGATGTGGCCCTCTCCCAGATTTCGATGTTCGAAGGCAAGTTGGCGAACGGCGCTGGTGAAACCTCGCTCGCGCGTGAAGCGCACCGCATGGGCCAGTTCATGGACTTCTTCCGCCTCAACTCGATGTACTACTCGCACACGGGCTTCTACTTTGCGACGTGGATGACGATCGTGACCACTTTCGTGTACATGTACAGTAAGGTGTACATGGCGCTCGCGGGTGTGCAGGAGCAGGTGATCTACAAGATGGAGTCCCAGGACATTATCAACTTGAATGACAACTTCGACTTTGTCGACCGCGCGTACCACGACGTCGATGCGGTCATCAACACGCAGTACTACATCCAAGCCGGTCTCTTCCTCTCGCTTCCTCTGATCGCCGTGTACTTCGGTGAAATGGGTATCCGCCGCGGTCTTGTGCAGTTGATTGAAATGATCATCACTGGCGGACCTGCATTCTTCATCTTCCAGGTTGGCACGACGATGCACTACTTTGACAACAACTTGCTGCACGGTGAAGCGCAATACAAGGCGACGGGTCGTGGATTCAAGATCACGCGTGAGACGTTTGTGCTGCTCTACAAGGCGTACGCGAACAGTCACTACCGCAAGGCGTTCGAGCTCATCGGGCTCTGTTTGGTGTACCTGACGTTCGGTTCGTTCAACATCTGTAAGCGCGATGGCCCAGTGACGGAGAATTTGGCGAAGGACTTCTGTGAGACTTCGCAGGGCTTCGGCGTGCAGACGTTTGCGATTTGGGTGATTTCCGTTCTCTGGCTGATGTCGCCGTACATTTTCAACACGGACGGTCTTGACTGGGAGAAGACGAAGGCTGATGTCAAGGCGTGGACGGTGTGGATGTATGCGGATGAGTCGTTCAAGGACGAAGATCTTCCGATGAACGGTGGCTGGATCAGCTGGTGGAAGGGCGAGCTCAGTCTCTACCACAACACCAAGCCGATCGCTCGTTTCACTGTGCTCTTGCGTGAGAGTCGTCACTTCTTGCTGATGTGGTACGTAATCACGCTGCGCTGGAACGCGCTTGCAGTCGCGCTGGTGTTCGGCGCGGTGGTTGCCACCGTGCTGGTTCTGGGTGTCGTTGGCGCAGCGGGAACCGCCATGAAGGGCACGCCTGCTCCTGTGCGTGCGGGTATGTACCTGGCCAGTATCATCGCGTGTCTAGTCGCGTACTTTGTGGTTGCGCGCGTCGTGCTGGACGCTTCGATGGACTCGTCGCTGTCACTTTTCTTCGGCTACATGGGCGGTCTCTACGGCTTGAACGAGATGATTCGCATGTGGAGCTTCAAGAACTCATCGATCGCGTCGGTTGGTATGTTCCAGCAACTCGCTTTCCTGTTCGACTTTGTGTTCTGCACGGCGATGATCATCCCACTGTTCATCATGTCGGGCATCCCGTTCCTGAACATTATCCAGACGCGTATGATGTACAACAAGGGTTTCTCGGAAGTCGTGTCGGCGTCGTCGCAGTACGCGTTCTCGTTGGCTGCGTTCATGGGCATTCTCGGCGGCACTGGCTGCGGCTGGATCTTCCACTTGTTCACGACGTTGGAGTCGACCCCTGGCTTCATCAGTTACGTCACTACGTACGAGCTTCTGAACGGCAAAGCGGGTGATGGTACGACGACGTACGTGTTCTACTTCGCGTGTGTCGGCGGTACTATGATCGCTGGCGTTACCAACTTCTTCATCGGACGTCGCCTGTCGATTATCTGCGGTGGTGTGCTGGCGATGCTCGGCATGGTCTCGGTGAGCGCGGTGCAGACTTCGGGCGAGAACTTCTTGTTCCCTGGCGTGGGTCTACTCGGCTGCGCCGTGGGTTTGCTGCTGCCAACGCTCGCGATGTACATTTACGAGATCGCGACGCGCGATATGCGAGGCAAGGCGCTGCTGCTGCTCGGCCTGGGTTTTGTTCTTGGTGTGCTCGCGTGCGCGTGGTTCTCGTCGTCCACGAACTCGGTCGGTTGGGTGTGGCAGGTGTTTGTGGCGACAGTGATCCTGTCGATCGTGACGCCAGCCGTGTACATCTTCCCGGAGAGTCCGTACTGGGTGTACCTGCGCGAAGGCCTCGAGGCGTGCGAACGCTGCTTGGCGGTGCTTCGTCGCAAGGAGGGCGTGTCGGAAGAGCTCAAGATGATCCGCGAGGAAGAGGCTGGTGGCGATTCGCGCGACGGTGCGGCTGCAGACGGCGCTGGCTCAGTGTTCAAGTTCCTGCTGAGCCTCTTCTTGATGCTCGTGTCGGGTCTGTTCCTGGGAGCGCTGAACATGTACATGTCGCAGAAGTTTAGCTCGATTGAGAACGCGCAGTACATGTTTGTGAACTGCGTGTCGCTGCAGTTCCTCGGCGCGCTCTTCTCGTTCTTCTTCATGGACCGCGTGGACCACCGCCGTATCCTGTTCTGCACGCTGATCCCGATTGCGGCGCTCGTGGCGATCTTGGGCGTGAACGTGAGCACGGGGACGTGGAAGGACGACGCCGAGTACTTGATGCTGCGCATCGTGGGTCTGCTGCTGTACTTCTTCGCGGGTCTGGGCATCACGTCGGTGCTGTGGGTGTCGTGCGTGGGCTTTTTCCGCACGAGCCAGCGCGCATTCTACACGAACCTGTTCTTTATGCTCTTCTTCCTGGTGCCAGTCCTGTCGCTCTTCATCCGCGTGAGCACGAGCTACATGAACAAGCAGTACATTTACCTGTATGCGCTGTCGGGCTGCTGCGTGGTCGTGCTGCTGCTGCTCTTTGGCGTCGGGACGCAGAAGAACGGCATGCTATGCACCAAGGCCGAGATGGAGGCCGAGCGCGCGCGCATCCGCCGTACGCGCCAGACGAGACGCAGCGCACGCACTCCTGGAAGCGCACGCAGCCGCAACTTGAGCCGCTCGCGCGGCAAGTCGCACTCAAACTACCAGGTGTACGAGTCGCCCGCCGGCGGCATGCCATAGACGACAGAGAGACAGAGATGTCTTGCGAGAGAAGAGTGCGGCACAGTACGCTAGCTTGCTGTACGATGTTAAGACGTTGGCCGGATGCTGTATTTCTTTTCCCTATTGCGTGTACAACAACTCTTTTGATAAGCTACAAACAACAATGAATATTGCATGCAACATGAACCTTGACGAAGAGTGTTCCTGCTTCATCAGTATTCGTTTGGGACGAAGTTTGATTCGTCTGCATCTTTGAAGCCATTCGACTGCGCCAATTTCGCAGCACATTCTGAGCTCGGATGTGTGATACAGTAACGAACAATGAAAGCCAAGAGCTCCGAGGGAGTTATTTGCTTGCTGGTGCGCCTCTTCGGTCTTGGCTGAACCAGGATGGATATCTATCGTCAGAGCCGTTCTGCCAAATCTCAATAGATATATCACTGCAAGCAGCAGGCGGTTGAACATGGACGACGAGGATGAAAATTCGCAGCAGCTGGACAGCAAACCCGCAATCATCAGTGCCGCCGAGGTGTTTCTGCGTCCGCTGCGGTTCATGTGCGTCGCTCGCTCTCTCTCTTTGCCTCCTCTCTGCAGCAGGATGAGCTGCAACCGTTGCCGTTCTGGATGTCTCTGACTCCGTTTATGCTTTAGGTTTGATGTCGAGACGGATATCGCGGTTGGCGTCCACAGTTCCATCTCTGCAACAACAGCCAACCCCCCGAACGACGACAGAGACACCGACGAGCCTCTAGGTCACGTGCACGTGCACCTGATGATCGCGACGCGACCGCCGCTGATCGAGCGCCAGCAGGCGAACGGCTTCCTCCGCGCTGTGCGTCCAAGCGGACGGCAAGGCTCAAGCGAATTCGATGACTATCGCACACACGATAAAGATACCGGCGATGTATCGAAGCTTGAGCACATTGATTCACATTTAATGAACGATGATGAGGAAGAAGGCGAGCTCTGGGGCTTGAGAGGCTCGTTTGTGTGGCTTCTCGTGCGCATGCAGCAGTCGCAGGAACAGCTCCACCAGTCGCGGAAGCTGCGGAACGCACGCGTGCAGTACCAGGTCACGCCCGCCACGGAGAGCTACCTGCTGCCAGTCGATCACACCAATGTGCATTATGCCTCGAAGCTCAATGATGGCTCTGGCATGACGAATTGTCTAATGCGGTATCCTCTCTGTTTCTATCTATTTCGTAGGTCATCAAACTCTTGGTCACCGATGAGCTGCTCGACCAGATCGACACCAAGACGCTTGAGTTCACCTTCATCTCACCACCATCGCCATTAGCGCTTCCAGTACCTCAAAACTCAGCAATACGCACTGAGCCGTCAGCATCACCACCACCAGTAATAGCGATGGCAACAACAAAGAGCGAAGCAAAAGCTCATCGTGACGACGATGATCAGGACACCACATCCAGCACCAAGAGCTACCGCGCGGAGCTGGACGCCAAGGAGCTGGAGCGAGTTCGCTTGGCAGCTCTGGAGCACGAAGCGAAAGCTGCTGCTGCGATCGTCGCGTCCCAACAGGCAGCTGCGGCGTTAGAGTACGAACGTGCGCAGTTTCAACTGCACGACCTGGAGCTGCAGCATGAAAAGAGCGCGCTCTACCAGCAGCACGAGCACGAGCGCGAGCTGCTCAGACAGGAGCTGCAGCGGCGCGAGGAACAGAACAGTCAGCTCGCGCAGCTCACGAAGCAGTTAGAGGACCAGTTGCAGGGCAAACAGGAGTTTATGAGCAACTTACAGCAGACGACACAGAAGACCGACAACGCCATCGAGGTGCGTCTGCACGACCATCCATTCTCTTCTTCATCTTCTTGTTTCGCCTGCTATCTTGTCTTCTACGATATTGCTAAGCGCTACTGTGCTCTCTTGGGTTGTCTTCATTCCTCACCGCGTTCTGTGTCCCGCTTGACACACTCAACACTCGCATGGACGCATAGCTCTTGAAACAGCGCATGGCTGGAGATGTGAAGGAGCGCGAAGAGCTCCAGCGAAGACTGCGCGCGCTGGAAGACGAGAAGCTCGAGCTGCTCAAGAAAAGCCGCGCGTGCGCTCTGCAATAATATATAAAACACGCAACCGTTGCGTCACGCCACCGTATACTACACCATCATACAAACCACGCCTTCTTCAATCTCTGGACATCCATCTCGTTCTTTCTTTTCTGTCGCTTGGCTCGCATCGTAGGCGTTATTCCGCTCGTGAATGCGCTGCCTGGTGGCGGTGGTTCTGGTGCTGCTCTTCGTGGATATGTGCGTTTGCGTCGACCTGCTCCTTCTTCCTCGTGATCGACGTGAGCAGCGTGGGCTCGTCCTGGAGTGTCTGGTACATGCGCAGCGTGTCGTAGCCTTCCTGCAGAAACTGCTGGATCTTGGCGGCGCTCTCCTCGTCGCGGCGCAGGCGGATGAGCTCGCGCGTGTTGTACTGCAGCTTCTTGCCCATGCTGCGCTCGGGGAACGCGCGCGAGACGCGCAGCACCTGGCGGTAGAGTTGCAGCACCTGCTGCTTCGTGGCGGGCGCGGTCATCGCTGCCGCGTGTGCGTTGGCTGGGTTGGGAGGCGAAGTGATCCAACGAGCTTGAGCTTCTGGTTCTTTGTCGCTGTCAGAAGAAAGCGAAACTTGGTCTTCCCATTCCGCAACTGCAACGTCCCACTGACCAAACAAGTTGTGTTTTTGGGATGATCAGTGATTTATCCCTAAAACCAACGTGAATGCTGGTTACGAAACACGCCTAATTCAATCAAATCCTACTTTTACGTATTTAAGGTTTTTATCACTAAAACACATAATTATAGGTTACACCAGCACTAAAAACCTGGTTGCCTCCAATTAAAACAGAGTCTCCGGTAATTTCACTATTGGGACATTCCTATTCAATCACATCCTCCAGACCCTGTTCAATGGAGAGCTCTCTTGACGTTTGTATGGAATGCATCGAGTGAACAGGATCGAAGCAAAAGTGGCGTAACCTTAAAATTTTCTGCGATTCTGTTCACTCGATGCATTCCATACAAACATCAAGAGAGCTCTCCGTCAAATAGGGTCCAGAGAAAGTTTTATGCAGACCCAAGTGGGCAAAACGCGAAGAAAGCGGAATAGTGACACCGCGTTCGTATTCCGAACAAAACGCTGGGTTTTGTGTGCCTGTGAATCCGCTTGAGACGCGAGTCATCTTCCCATTCCGCAACTGCAACGTCCCTGTAAATTTAGGAGTGACAACTTCAGCAAAGTAATCCATCATAAAATTCACATGAGATGTAAATTTTAGCTTTCCATGTGGAGAAAAGCATAACTCTGCTCAGTACGTTTTTTATCATCGAGTTTTGAACTTCACGTAGAAAAAGTGTGGTGTGCAATTTATGAGGTTTTTGGTATAAAATTGTACGGATGTAAGTTGGCCATCCTTGTTTTGAAGAGTTCATGTACTGTTTTACGTGCGTCGACTTAAACTGCACTGTTTTACGAGCGTTGACTTCCAATGCACTAACAAATAATCTTCTGATAAGTGGCATTACAAATGTATAGGAACACAGTACAGTCAGTGTTTAATATTTATAAAGTTATTTCGGTTATGATATTGGAGTGTTGTACGGGTGCGCTTCTTTAAATTTGTCTTCCTATTTGGTCGTACAATGACTCCTTTATTGTAACTGCTATTGATGTTTCGTTTTCATGGCAGTAATTTTCAATACGAACAATATAGCTACGTCTGGTAGAGTTAGAGCAACACAAGTCACGCAAGTGTGCATGAAACTCCTCTAGCTCCAGCTGCTCCCTAATTGCGCTAATGATATGTCTTCCATTTACTTGGACCTTGACAATGACGTCGAGGTACACCAAGCTGAAGGCAGAAAAGATTGCTCACGCAGTGGGTAAATGATCAAAGAGGTCGCTCCCACGTGCGTTTCACCTGTTACGCACAAATGGTTGCTCGCGTTACGTTGGATTCAATGAGTGAATGCCATCACGAGTCCTAGAAACTAGCTTGTATGTATGGCCATCCGACACAGTCGGGGTCATGACTCCGACTGCACTTGACTGAAATCGTGTCCTGCAAGTGCAAATGCGGCCTCGACCTTGCCTTTCGTATGCGCAAGAGCAACTTTCAGCTGATCACGATCCAAGTATCCGTAAGTGCAACATGTAACACCAAACGAGGAGCTTCAACAGAACAGCTCACAACACTTCGTTTCACGTTGAAACGGTACGATGAATGACTGCTCGTAGCAAACATTCTGTCTGAAAGTTATGTGATGCAATAATCCAGATTTTGATAGATCTGGACATTCTGGACGGTTTTATCCTGGTAATTATGCGATTTTTCTTCCGAATATTACCTGCTACGTGGTGCTTTTAGACATTCTGATTAATTCATTCCATACTAATATCAAGATGTGATCAGGATCGAATTTATTTTGCAGAATTTTGTAAGGACATAGTGAAATGAAGATGTATGGACAAATCGCTCATTTCTACCAATTAGATAGCGCCGAAATATTTCGTCACGAATCTTTCAGACATCGAGGATTTGTAAAAATCTATTCGTAAATCTACTTTTTATTTTCCTCACAACAAGTGAATCCATCTCCTCACTTGGATACACACCCAAGCTGCTTCCATCTCCTTGCTCGCCAAGAGCTCAAGAGCTCCCATGTGCTCCCATGTGCTCCGATAGCTCATTCACTCTCTAATTCGCCCACTCGCTGAACAATGAGCAGCGTGCCACTGCAGCAGAAGCCGCCGGAGTACGGCTCGCTCCCCACTACCACAGATGACAGCTCCGTCGTCCAGGGCCGCAAGCATGCGTCGCTGCTCGCCCGCGCGCTCTTCAGCTACGTGGACCCGATCATGCGCGTGGGCAACGCGCGCCAGCTCCACATGGAGGATCTCTGGGCTCTCGAGGACGAAAACACGTCGGCGACAGCCTACGCCGCGTTCAAGGAGCAGCTCGACCGGCACAGCGGATCGGTGCTCTGGGCTCTGCTGATCACCCACGCCTCCACGCTGTTCACGTGCGGCATCACCGCGCTCTTCTCCGCGGGCTGCGCGGTGTTCGCGCCGGTCGTGCTGCACCACGTGATCGACACGTTTACGGCGCCGCAGATCGACCTGGAGAGCCTCAGCGTGTGGCTCGGCGCGTTCTTCGCTTCGCGACTGCTCAATGCGCTCGCCATCACGCACGTCGCGTTCGCGCTCAACGGCGTGGCGCTGCGCATCTCGGCGTCGCTCAAGGCGCTGATCTTCCAGAAGGCGCTCAAGCGCAGCAGCTTGCAGAGCAAGGGTGGAGATACGACAGTCGACATCTCGAACCTCTACACGTCGGACGTGAACAACACCATGTGGGCGGCGTTCCAGTTCAACAGTCTCTGGATCCTGCCGCTGCAGATCGCCGCGGTCATCTACCTGCTCTACGCGGTGATCGGTCTTGCGGCGTTCGCAGGGCTGGCTGTGATTGGCGCGACGATGGTCTCGAGTCTCGGCATTGCTTCGGTCAGCAACGCCGCGTTCCGAGACGCCATGACGCGAATGGACGCGCGCATGAAGGCGGTCAAGGAGGTCTTCGGCGCGATCCAGACCATCAAGCTCAACGCGTGGGAGGCGCAGTTCGCCGCGCGAATTGGTGAGGCGCGCGCGTTCGAGCTGGTCGCGACCACCAAGTACCTCTACTTTGACTGCGTGTCCGTGTTCGTGCTCTGGGTGTCGCCGATCTTGGTCTCCACCGTGTCGTTCGCAGTCTACACGCTCGTGCTGGGCGAGACCCTGACCGCCGCCAAGGCGTTCACGGCCGTCGCGCTCTTCAACGCGATCCGAGACCCGCTGCGCGACCTGCCGAGCGCGATCCTGCATCTCGTGCAGATCAAGATCTCGCTCGGCCGCTTGTCGCAGTTCATGGCGCTTGACGAGTTCAAACCCGAGAACGTTGTTCGCGAGGATCGCAATCAGCCAGAGGATATTGTCGTCGCGATTGAAGATGGTTCCTTTGGGTGGAGCCGCAATGCCAACGACAGCGACTCTGCACAGCCAGTGCTTAGGAACGTCAACCTGACGGTCAAGCAAGGGGACTTGGTCGTCGTCCACGGTGCGGTCGGCGCTGGCAAGTCCGCGTTGTGCCTGGCGCTCCTGGGCGAGATGAACAAGCTCTCAGGACGCGTCTTCGTGCGCGGCAACGTGGCGTACTACTCGCAGCAGACGTGGATCCCACACATGACGATCCGCGACGCCATCCTCTTCGGCCACGCGTTCGACGCGCAAAAGTACCAGCGCGTGCTGGCTTCGTGCGGTTTGCTCCCAGACTTGGCGCAATTTCCTGGAGGTGACGCGACGGAAATCGGTGCCAAGGGCGTGAACCTCTCGGGCGGGCAGCGTGCACGCGTTGCTCTCGCTCGTGCGTGCTACTCGGACGCAGAGCTGTTCATTTTGGACTCACCGCTCGCAGCGGTGGACGCCGTGGTGCAGAGCGAGATCTTCCGCAAGTGCGTCTGCGGTCTGCTGGCGCACAAGACGATCGTGCTGGTGACCCACAACCTGGACATCATCGCGTCAAAAGCGGCGAACTTCACGATTCTCGTGGAAAATGGCGAGCTCCAGGTAAGTGAGCGCAATGCGCAGCACCTGGAGCCCCGAAGTCGGCTCTACACGATAGTAGACCAAGCTGAAGACGTGCCTCACGAGACTGCAGAGAGCCAAGCGCTGCTGGCAGACGCTGGTCGCCTCGTGGAAGACGAGGAGCGCGAAGCAGGCCGCGTGGCGAAGTGCGTCTTTGCACAGTACCTGGGTGCGTTGGGCGGCTGGCGAGTCGAGCTCTTCCTCGTGCTGGTGCAGCTTTTGTGGCAGGCGTTCCAGATCGGCAGCGACCTGTGGTTGAGCCAATGGACCAGCGAGAAGAAGCTTATCGGTGATGGTGACAACTCTACCAACAGCAGTAAGAGCCAAGCTGAAGTCGACATGACGGAACACAACATGGCGCTGTACGCGCTACTCTGTGCTGGCAGCGCCATCATGGTGCTCGTTCGCGCGTTCACAGTCGCGATCACGGGCCTGCGCGCGTCGCGCCGCCTCTTTGACGCCCTGACGCGTTCGTTGCTGCACGCGCCGCTGCGGTTCTTCGACACCAACCCGATGGGACGCATCATCAACCGGTACAGCGACGACGTGGCCATGGTGGACCTGTTGCTGCCCAGCCAACTGGGTGTGTTCCTCTCCGAGTTCTTCTTCACGGTGCTCCAGCTGGCCACGGCCGTGTTCACCGTGCGGCTCTTTGGCTTCTTGGTGCTCCCGCTGGTGTACCTCTACTTTGCGGCCGCGAACTTCTACCTCGCGCCGTCGCGGGAGATCATGCGGCTCTGGAAAGTGGCGACGTCACCCGCGCTCAGTCACGTGGCCGAGAGCGAGGACGGTGCGGTGTCCATCCGCGCGTTCGGCCCCACGTACGTGCAGCGCGCGGTCGTGACCAACTTCGACAGCGTGGACGTGAACAGCCGCGTCTGGTCCGTGCTGCGGGTGATCCGCCAGTGGTTCCGCTTGCGTATGGAGCTGCTGGGTTGTGGCGTCGTTGTGCTCGTGGTCTCGGCGCTCGTGGTTCTGCGGGACGTGCTCTCGCCGGGGCTCGTCGGGCTCGCGTTCAGCTACGCGCTGAGCGTGGACAGCCGGCTCTCATCACTCGTGGCGACCTGGTCCGCGGTCGAGGTTACAATGGTCGGGCCCGAGCGCATCTTCGAGTACGCTTCGATCCCAGCGGAAGGCTCGGAGAAGAGCGTCCTGGTGCTGGAGCCGCCGGTGCACTGGCCGCACGAAGGCGTGATCCAATTCGAGGACGTCGTGTTCAGCTACAAGCCCAACGGTGAAGACACGGTGCTCAAAGGATTGTCGTTCAGTATCAAGAGCTGCGAGAAAGTGGGCATCGTGGGCCGCACGGGCGCCGGCAAGTCGAGTCTCACGATGGCGCTCTTCCGCATCAACGAGCTGCGCGGCGGCCGCATCCTCATCGACGGCCGCGACATCGCAACGCTACCGCTGCACACGCTGCGCTCGCGCTTGGCAATCATCCCGCAGACGCCCGTGCTCTTTCGCAGTCTACTGAGGAACTACATGGATCCGTTCAACGAGTACTCGGACGCGGCGATCTGGGTGGCACTCGCCAAGGTCGAGCTGGAGGACCAGGTGCGCGCGTTCGAGCATCAGCTGGCGCACGAGCTGAGCGACAACGGCGACAACATGAGCGTGGGCGAGCGCCAGATGCTCTGCCTCGCGCGCGCGCTGCTCACGCGATCGCGCGTCGTGGTGCTGGACGAGGCCACGGCAGCCATCGATCACGCCACCGAGCAGAAGCTGCAGCGCATGATCGCGCGCGAGTTCGCCGACGCGACAGTGCTCACCATCGCGCACCGACTCGCCACCGTGCTGGACGCGGACCGCGTCATGGTGCTGAGCGACGGGAGGGTCGTGGAGTTCGACACGCCTGCCGCGCTGGCCCAGAAGCGCGCGGGCGGGCTCTTCTACGAGCTCGCGAAGGAAGGTGGCGTGTTGCACCACTTCGCATGATACTGGCAATGTTTGCCTGAATTGCAGAGTATCGTATAGCTCATATCCTAACATCTTAGTAATTCAGCATTCTCCCGCCAAGAATTAATCGCTTCCTCTTGAAGACAATGGCCGAGTAACAACACATGTAACAGGGTACATACGTTGGGTTACACCGCCGTAACCCTACTTGCCTTTGCCTTTGCCGAACACAGCTCGCGCAATAGTTTTACGGCCGAACCCAAGGTTCGCCGAACTTAGCATTTGCCGCCGGA
>JALBZB010000547.1:0-23899 GCA_038050625.1 Pythium sp. MPC-2022a | reverse complement strand
CAGAGACGCAGACGAAGCGAAGCCGACCGCAGCAAACTCGCACAGTTGATAAAAGCGCTCTGGTGTAGACAACTCGTTCGTGAGGTTCGCTTGCCCACCTTGGCTGAAAGATAATTTCATTAACCTTTTTATATAGAATACTTGTTATTTCTCTATATGTCGTCTATTTTAAATTATCCTTTTTATTTTATAAAACTGGCGAAGATCCAAACCACAAAAAAATGACGGCACTTCGCTGCAAAAGGCTACGAACTTCTCTTTGTCAGATTGACTACGATAGCAGCGCGCTTCTGATGCTTGGAACAGCAAGCTCCATACATAAGAACGGCAATCACGTGTGAAAACGGAGCAGATATTCGTCAGCGCTTGATAAAATCGCACTTACAATGAAAAAACGGCAGCGTGGCGCTACTGCAAGGCGGGCTCACACTTCCACTTGGCGGCTGCCACGCTGCCGTTCTCGCGACCGCGATTGCTCCAGGAGCGAGTCCGGTAGCTGCGCAAGCTGCATGCACAAACAGAATCGATAAATCATCAATACTCAGAGAGAAAATGAGCGCGCCATCGAGTATCCTCATCTTCTTCACCTTCCTGGTCTTGGTCTCAAAACCACTGACACGCATGCAGACTTGAGTGCTGAAAATTTATAACTAACAATTAATCAAATAATCAAAATATTCATATTGACAAGATTTGCGCTTCAACGGGTTAGAGTTGTTTTCGAAAGCAGTCACACAAACCGCCCAATAGTAAAACCAAGTGATTTCAGCGCACTAAACTGGTCGGTGGCAATTATCGATTATCTGAATTGAAACTGAGCTTGAAAACAGCCAATCACAGCGTAAAATCATTAAAAATGAGCATCAGATGGCCAGCGACAGTGGCTATTCGGAGATGTGCTCAGATTTACGCCTGCTTTTGTGAATCAATTTTTTGGTCATTTTGCTTAGCCATTCGTTTGAGCGCACTAAACTGAAAGTTTACGTTAGTTATCATTTGCAGCCAAGAAAATATAAAAATGTCCTCAAATCCTCTTTTATGTACGGTGAGCATACTCACATCAAGTACTGAGAAGTTACTATTAAGGATTCGAAGGCACTTACTTTTATTCTAAAACTGCGCTTTTTCCTGCCAACCTTTAAAACTCAAAAATAGGACCTATGGTTGCGGCATGTCCTAAAATCAGGTGTCATATCCTAATTAAAAACCGAACCGCGGCACTTTGGCTCTAGGAAATAGGAACCGAACCCACAGCTCTTTTCGCTCTGATTTCTCTTCTCTGACGCGAGATACAAGCGCATTTTCAGCAAGAAGGAACAAAGCGAAAACGAAGAAGCAGACGCGCGCTCGCTCTCGCATTCCGTCGCATCCACCACCGCCGCAGCGTTTAGCACCACAGCCCGTCCCGTAGCCCACACCCATACTGTCTTCGTCATGAATCTGCTGCAGGGGAAGAGCAACCAGTACCTGCGCGAAGCGATCCTCGAGGAGAGTCTGGAGAAAGTCAAGCGCTACCTCACGCTCAAGATCGGCAAAGCCGATGTCGCGGCGCTCACAGAGGTGCGTGCGTGTGTGTGTGTGTATCCAAATCTCGTTATCCCTGTCCACATATGAGCTCGCTTGTGCGTAATGATGATGCTGATTGTGACTCAATCGCTTGTCTTGTTACCAAACAGAGCGGCGGGTTCAGCATGCTGCACTGCGCGGCGCTGACGGGCAACACGCAAATCGTGATGATGCTGCTTCAGTGCGGCGCGGACGTGATGGCGCTCACAGATGTACGTTACCGTTTGCTTTAATGCCATGCGTCATTGCGTGCTTTCCATATTCGCGAGAGTCTAATAAAGGGTATGGGTGTGTCATGTATTGTTGTATTGTTGTATTGTGGAAATAGGATGGATACACTTCGCTTGACCTCGCGATCTGGAAGGGCCACCTGCAGATCATCGAATTGCTGCGCTCACAAGGCTCGATCGCCCCAATGAAAGGTACACTGTGCTGTTGTTTTGTATCAAGAGCTTTTATAAATGGAGAGCTAACATACATGAATCTGTTGCTTGCAGAGCCCGAGAGCCTGAACGGGAAGCTGATCCTGCACATGGGGCGAAAAGCGACAGTTGTGGATTTTGAGCCGAGCACGAGCATCCGCACGAGTAGTCTGCGCGCACTGCACTACGAAGACAACGGCGAGGCGAGGCTCGTGAACCTCTGGGCCGGCACGGACTACAAAATCGTCGGCAACAACCCGTACTACGAGGACCTGAAGAAGCTCGACTACCAGTACGCGGATATCTCGGCCACGCAGACGCTCAATAACTACGACGCGATGCTACAGGGCCAAGCGTTCTTTGACAACGATAGCGACAGCGAAGAAGAAAATGAGATCGAAGATGTGGTCGAGATCCGCGTGCCACCCGGTCCGCTTGGTGTGCTGCTCGACAGCGGCATCCAGGAATGCGCAGTCGTGCACGGCTTCACCAACTTGCCCACAGGTGGCCAAGGACCGATCGAGGCCCACGGCGGCGTGCAACCGGGCATGTACATCATCGGCATCAACGAGACGAACGCGTCGCTCATGTCGCTGCGCGCGGTGACGGAGCTGCTCGGCAAGCTCGCGCGCAAAGAGAAGATCATCCGCTTCGCCGTGTTTCGACCGGGCTCGCCCAAGCGCCACCTCGACTCGGATGATTCCGACGATTCTGATTCGGACGACTCGGTCGGACGCACTCCGTCACATGTATCCTCTGTGGCGGCGTCGAACGTCTCGGTGCCTCCTCGTGTGTCAGTGACGATGAAGCCGCCGCCAGCGCCAACAACAACGGCGTCAAGCGGCATCGGAGGGTTCACGAGCCGCTTCGCGTCGCTCGCAGCGTCCGTCACCGCGAAGAAGTCAACGTCGTCCGTGTCGTCGCAGAGCTCGACGCCGCGCGCGGGCGGAGCAGCAGCGAGTCTCCCGGGCACCCCGAAGGAGACCGAGTGCATCCACTGCGGCGTGCCGTCGACAGCACACCTCTCCAACGCGTGCCCATACCGATAAACTACCAGGCATGCGACTCGTGAGTCTTGTGGTGTGCGTATTCTTTTAAACAGAAAGCCGCCGTCACTGTTGTAAGATGGAAGCGTCGTCGTCAACATTGATAGCAAACGATTGGGAGCATGAGGAGCGTGAGCGTCGTCGTCGCCAACACCGAAAAGCAACGATTGGAGCTCTACGGATTGGAAAAATATGGTCGTTTATTGGATGGGGGTGGTGTTCTTCCTGTTACATTGACTTGTCACTTTTATGCTAAATAATACCCGGCGCTTCTGGTCGATCGCTTGTTCTTCTTGGTTCCTGTTGCTGTATCCTTCCTTGTTCTCGTTCTCTTCTTCAGCCAAGTGGGGAAAATGAGCCAAAGAAGAAAAACGAGCCAAAGGAAATAAATCTGGCTGGCAGTGATGCGGCAAACACAACGAAAGTTGCGTCTACAGCACCATGTACACGGCGCCGCGGTTCATCTCTGGCGCTGGAATCGTCCACGATGTCATGCCGCACGTTTCGTTGTAGTAATACAGTTTGCCTGTGGTGAGAGACTGCACTGACTTCCAACCGGGGAGCACGCCTTCCACTGGTTCGGTGAATTCGGAGAAGATCGAGTCGAGCAGAAAGTCAGCAATGCTGCCGTCGCCCATTGCCAGCGTCAAGATGAATCGTGGTGGTCCGATCGGCAGCGGAGCGGACACAAACATGGGTCGTTCCAATGGACCGCCGAAAGCACTGAGGAAGTTCGCTGCGATCACCGCTGCGACTTCAGCGTTTGCCTTCTTTTCAAAACTTTCGAGTCGTCGCATCGCCACCGTCGCCTCCGTGGAGGACTCGATCTCCTCGACGTTCAGGTTTCGGAGACTCTGCGAGATCTGCGTCATGCGGTCCAGGTGTACCTGCAAGTCGGAGAGCTGGAGCACGTCTTCGGCTGGCGGCGCAGGAGATTCAGAGGTGGTGTCTACTGTCTCGACAGGAACCGTAAAGTCGGCGGTGAAGTCGGCTGTAAAATCCGCGACTTCCACGACCTCTGCTGTGGGCGGCTTTGGCGCTTCACCTCGTGGCTTCTTCAAACTTCTTCGACCACCAGCTCCAATGGACAGCTTCTCGACCTTCCGCACGATAACTGGTTGATCAGTGTCCGCATCCGAGACATCAAGACTCATGCTCTGGCGAGGCTGGCTGCTCATCGAACTGTCCCGGTTACCTGGCATCACTTCTTCGACAATCAGCTCCTCCATCGTGCTCGTAGCGGGTGCAGGAATCGGCTTGGCCGACGAATCCACCACGTTGTCCTGCGTCAAAAAGTTTGCGATCGCTGGGTCTTCTTGCATGAGGAAGCTGTCAACTGCGCGCTCCGAATGGCTCTGCTGCACGTACACCTCTTTGTACTTGCCAACGCCCAAGTCCAATTCTTGTGGGGCGATAGCAGTAATATCAACGTTCGCGTCAAACAGCTCGTGCTCCATGTCGTCGTCCTCCTCGCTTTCCACATCTTGAGAAGGCAACGCTGGAGGAGGCGCTTTCACTTGCTCGACCTTCGCCGCCGCAGGTCGGAACTGGAACATGTGCGGGATCGTTGGGCGGTTGCCAGCAGGGTGAACACGCATGCTGCCATCTTCATTCGACGCCATGGAGCCACTGCTTGATGACGTTTCAAAAGAGCTCATTGACCGATAATTTCGGCTCTCCAACTCCGTACCTGCTCTCCGCTCGCTGGAATACCGTGATGACATCGAGCTGCGCGTACTGGCCTCGGACGTCAAGTCGCTCTGCCTCAAATTCGATCTGCGCGGCAGCTCTTTCGTCGTGATTCCACTGCTGCACTTCACGCAGATTCGCGCTTTCCGCTTGCCTACAAATTCGCTCAGTCCCTGGTTTGTGACCAGCTGGTGCACACTGCACTGGTTGCAAATCACGTCTCCACAGGCGACGCAGTTGTATTTCTTCCGAACGAGCGAGAAGCTCTTGGTGCACACGATGCAGCATACGCGCTTGCTGAGCGGCACCATGTCGCGAGGGTTCGTGAACACGAGCAGGTCGATGCGACGCTGGTTGATATGGTCTCGGATGCACGCGACGCGCATCGCAGCAGTGTCCACAATCTTGTGCACAAGCCACGTCGGCAGGCGCTCGCCCAAGTCGTTGATCATCATCGTGTACAGCTCGAGGTTTCCCTGCGACACCTCGGAGAAAGTCTGCACTGTGAGCGTCTTGCCGCGCACGAAGAGGTGGGACGTGTCCAGCGTACCCATCTCCTCGAGGTCGATGGATTTCGTCAACCGGTAGCCGATCTTCTTGCCGTCCTGGTCTTCAAACTGGTCTACCACTTCGACGTACACGTAGTCTCGGTGCTTAGCGACTGATGGCGCCAGCGACTTGATGCAGTGCCACTTAATACACACGAAGCGGTCGTCGGGTGTGCGCGGCACGAGCGTGTGCAGCACCTGGCCATCCAGGAACTCGGTCGGGTTCACAGCGCTCTCGTGATTCACGAACTCCTCGGTCGTCTCTGTAGTGAGAGCATCCATCATCTCGTGGAACGTGGCGTTCACGTTGCACTTGCCGCGCACAGCGGCGTCGAGGCGCGAGTCGTCTTCCCCGTGCGCGCGGCAGATGGACACACCTTCACGGGTCTTGAACGGGTGCCAGCGGATACGGCCGAAGCCGTGGCAGAGGTTGTACGCGTCGTCCACGGACTTGTCGATGAACTCGGTGAGCGCAGTGCGGCGCTCCTGCGAGAGCTCGAGCTGAGATGTCGCCAGCTCGTCATACTGGGACGAAGGCGATGACGACCGCTGCGACGATGACCGCATGCTGTGGGACGTGGATCCGGACGGAGACGCGGCGGATGGCATTGTGAGCACTGTACCGTGACTTCCTGAGTGCGTGTTGGTGCTGTTGCTCTTGCTGAGACTGCCACGCCCGTTGCTGCTGCCTCCGACGATCCCCAAGCTGCTCGCGATGATGCTGCTCGCGCTCTTGCGGATGCTTTTTCTACCCCCGCTGCCGCTACTGCTGATGCTGCTGCTTCTTGTCGCGGTCGGTGGCTTCTCGGCACTCAGGTGCAAGAGCTCCTTGTTCAGTGATTGTGGAAGTGGGTTCGCTGTGTCGTCGCCGTTGTGGCTGCCGGTGCTAGCCGTACTCGTGCTGCTGCTGTTGCTGCCGCTGCTACTGCGGTCCTCGGGCGTCGGCGCCGGCGTCGCCGTGGAATTGTTCTTTTTCTCGAGACTCGTGAACAGCACGACGGGCTTCTGGATAAAGCTCTTGGAGCGGGACGTTTTACCCGCTGCGGTCTCGAACTTCTGCTTCTCCGCGGCGGCTGCGAGCAGCGACGTGCCGCCAGAGGACGACGACGACGGGAAAGACGACGACACGTGGAACAGCCCGCTGGCCGTCGGCGCGGACATTCCCTTTTTTAGCGTACTGCGGAGCTACCGAATGTGGCTACTTACGTACGTGTAGAGCAGCAAGTGTATTTCGCTGTCAGGCGGGGTAGCTGGAAAAGCAGACTCTGGAAGGAAGGCACGGGAATGCAGATTCTCGCTGCTCGCCGCTCGTGTCCCTCGTGTGCG
The DNA here is from genome assembly GCA_038050625.1 of Pythium sp. MPC-2022a. NCBI lineage: Eukaryota > Oomycota > Peronosporomycetes > Pythiales > Pythiaceae > Pythium > Pythium sp. MPC-2022a. The sequence continues at coordinate 17,302 of JALBZB010000547.1, read as the reverse complement.
CGTCGCCTACCACACACACACTCTCTCTCTGCCTAGCGATAGATGGTCGACCTTCACACACGCGTGGCGCTCGGCTCGAACGACAGACTGGTAGACAGGAAGACAGTGATGCTGGCTGGCCGATCGATAGACAGACTCACCGCTCGCTCTCGCTCGTCTAATAGATAGATACGTAGATAGAGAAAGCGTCCAATGCGCGCGGGCGTGTCGGACTGACTGACTAAATGCGCGCGCTTTCCTTTGATTTGTTTTGCGAGTCTGCTGCTGGCGTATTTATAAGCAGCGGCTGTGCTTGCGCGCTCTCTCTCTCTCTCTCTCTGACTCGATTGAAAAGCTTGACGTTCTGTACGTGGCCGATCGGATGCTCTGCCTGGCCTGGCATGCGGCCAGCCTCTCCTCCCTCCATCACCCATCCAACCCGTCCCCTATTTGATGTGAGTTTGTTCCTGTTCTTGTCGAGCCAAAGGAAAGGAAAGGCCAGAGAGTGTGTTGTGTGTGGGAATTTGGACTGACAATCGGCCAAAACGAGCCAGCCCCCAGCCCTTGTCGGGAATCCCAGATTGGAAGTGCAGGGAAACCAGATGGCGACGATTAGGGGAATGCCCTTTACGCAAATAAAATAAACACTAAACACTCTCGCGGTTCACCAGAACCTGATGAACCTGTGGTCAAGAGAAATGAGAGGAGGGGGTGGGGTCGTCGTTTGCCTGGCTCGTTTGCTCAAATTATTGTCTGTTGTTGTGTTTGGTCAACAACAGCAGCATGTTGGTTTCGACCGACTTGTTGCTTCAGCATCGAAGCTTCCACTGACTTGCGTACAAACGATCTGTTTTGCTGCTCTGCCTGTCAGCTCAGGACGCGAGCAAGCGAGAGAGACAGTTGTGGATCCATGTGTGACGCGGACGCTTGAAACCGTCACATCTACAGTACGGATAGATTGTTATTGCATAACCCGCCAAAAGCGATTGCTTAAGTTGAGAGAGTCCACCATTTTGGCATTCGGAGCCACGCTTTTAGTCGAAAAAAATGCACAACTTGTGCAGTACAAGACTATTCAACATGCGAGCATATGAGGCTATACTTTCTTGTTAAATCGTCAATGCATCGGCAGTAATACTACCGAGCCACAGCAGTTTCCAGCAACAAAAACAAGCCATTCCACATGTCTGTGTGGAGGGAACCGCAGAGATGATTGAGGAATGTTGTACCTATTGCGTCACAGTCACACCATAAGCAGTATACCCTCTTTCATTTTATGTATCGTCAGTAGATAACCTCCACGATTAGATATTCAAAGCATAACTGGGAGAATGACGTCTCAGCCTGTGGGTTATGATACGCGTTTCACCAGCAAGCGCGCCACAAACTCAAAAATCAGCGCAGATCGGCTTGCTCCTCCATCCGCCAGCCAAGCAAGCAAACAAGCAAGCCATGTGCTTGTTTTGTAAAATTATGGTGGCGAAACACAAAGAGCCACGCAGCAGCAAACCCAGCACGACGAGAAGAAGTGCCCGTTGCGTGTGCTTACTTGACAAGGGAAAAGCAGATTCCATGTGCTCGCGCACTTGCTCAGCCACAGACAGTTGTCAGCTTTTTGTTGGAAGGTGCACCGACTTGTAATTGCGTACAGTACAGTAGAGACAGACATCCAGTTCACTTTTTTTGTTCCGATCCGCAGAAGGAAAGCAACAGGAAAAAAACAAGTGTCGAATGAACCTGGTGTTCTGTTAGCCGTTTCCCCTTCACATGATATATTATGGGCGAAGTGGATCGACTGTTACAAAGTTGTGCCCTACAACGTTTCTCTGTCTGACTTCTTTAGTGCAAGTCCATCCGCGTCTTCAGCACACGAGAGGTATAAGCGCTCAGGCTTCTTTGCAAAAGCACAAAACGACATGTGAATATTGCTATCCAAGCATTGCAGTGATGTCGGAACTTCCGACTCGGAAGATATGGAGACTCTCCTATTGTGTTCCTCAACGGTCCTACTGTATTAGCCACATTAACAACAATGTACACTGCGCGATGGCTCAACAGGTTACTCACGTATTCAAGGAAAACGTGCACAAAAACAATTTCAGCACCAACAGCAAAAGTCGCGTTGTGGCTACTAACATACCATCAACGGTGTGTACCATTTTTGAGGACGCGGTCGAACCGTTTTAATTTTGTTAATTGTTTCACAACCAAAACACTATTGGCAGAAACAGTACACAACGCTTTTTCATTGCCTGAAATGAATAAAGCTGATGAAATTCTAATGTTTCGAATATCCCGTCAAAATCGTTTGTCGACCTGCTAAAACCTCATTATAATGTAAAAGGCTTACGATTCATCTGGACCATTTAAAAAAACTCCACTCCAGAAAAGCACAAATTTAATCAAAACTCAAATCAACCAAATCCAAGGTATTTTGGCTCGCGTTTGGAGGTTACGTCGAACGTAACTAGTAACTTTTTGACGTAATCTCCAAGCCCAAGGTAGTTTGGCTCGGGTTTGGAATAATTGAGTTTTTGCCGTTCTGGACATGGAGTTTTTTCAGATTTTCGCTTTTTGAACTGGTTGAAAGATAACGGCGACGCAGATTTCATGCGGAATTCGTATTTTTCCAAAAATCACGGCACGCCGATCGCGCCGTGGAATGATACGACGCACAAACGGACATGCACGCTAGAGAGGTGCTGTATAATCAAACACACACAGAGGATATGTGCCTTTAGATTCACACACGTACAGGATTGTTATTTGAAGCGTCTTGACACAAGTGCTTCGAGACGCTGCGTGCCGCCTGCACCATCTGTTTGTAGAACTGGTTGAACGTCTTGCGGTTCGCGTCCATCCATTAACTCAGCAAGGTGCTGCTGCTCTTGTGGCCACACGTTCAAGCCCTGGAGTCCGTTCGCGAACGCAGTAGTATATTCAGATGCCGTTGCCGCGTTCCACTCATAGCCGTAGGAGAACACTTCTTTCACCTCAATGCGCTCCTCACTGCTGCTCTCCTTACCGATACTGATGTAGCCGCGCGTGAAGCCCTGACCGTTCTGCACGACCGGGATCGCCGCTGCTGCTGCTCCGTGCCGGGAGACGACCGAATGCACCGCTCGTGAGCGTTGCGCTCTCCACACACGTGACAGTCATCGGTGCACCGCTGTTCTTGGTCTATTGCTGCTGCTGTCTGACTGAACCTGTTTTGCTGGCGTGTGATACGCGGTGGCTCCTTCACGCTTGCATTAGAAGGTCACTCACTCAAATGTCGGTTGTGTTGCGATTCTTATATGTTTAATGAAAATACAGAGCGATGGATGGATTGCGCGCGAGACTCGCTTCGCGTGATCTCGGAGACCCGTTTGCGCTGTTAGCTTAAGAGACTATTAGGAGCTCTCTCGACGTCTTCGTCCTCGTGGAGCTGGCTGGCCCAACTCTATAGTATAATAACACAGCATTCGGATACATATAGATACCAGTACAGAGACTCTGGCTCGAGCGGTTGTCGATCCCAGGCTGTGATGGTTGCAGGAAACACCACATTCGTTGCGATGCTCATTTTCTTTCTCAGCATCATCATCACGATTTCCTCGCCGCCCTTTTCCCTCGATCAGATCACTTCCAAGCGCCATTGCGTTGCCTCTCCTCTCTCACACAAGCACAGACACACTCATCCGCCAGCCCACTTGGAGGTTGATACACTGCACTGTGATTGGTGGCCGTCGCTGTTGGAATTGTACGCGTAGAGGGTTTCAGGCAACAATCAGTCGTCAATTCAACCAAGAGAGGACTTGACAAAAGTATGAAGACTTGTCTCTCAGGCAAAGATCAGTCACAAAAAAATCGGCTTGCCAGCATGGCAATGGACTCGAAGGGAACGGGAAGGCTGACCGACCGACCACTCAACGGGCACCGACGAAGCCAGATACAGCGCACAAGAACAACGGCATGCAAACAAGCGACTCACTATGGTGGCATACATCACTGCTGCAAGTGTTAAAGAAGTTTCAGGATCCTTAACCGCTAGATAAATGAGTACCTTTCTCTCTCTCTCTCGCTCGCGCTCTCTCTCTCTCAGTCACAAAAAGAAACTGAACAGGCATACAGAACTCAAGTCACTTTTGAAAAGCTCAAGCCCAGCCAGCCCATGCAACTTGATTTCGCTGAAGATGGGGGAATAGACTGGTAATGAATAACCAGTGACGACAGGAGTGGGCTGTCTGGTCCATCCATCCATCCACAGGCCAACGGGCAGAAATGGATCAGCACGGCTGGACCAGAGTAAACACGCACGTGGGTTTGGGACTTGCGCATTGAGAGGGTTCGTGTATCTCGGTGCTGCTGCCGTTGTGTTGGGGGAATCAGGATGCCCCTTCAAGTCATTGACAGTGTCAAGGTGTGTGTGTGTGCCTCAGCGCTCTAGGCGCACGGGGAAATTTTGCAATGAGCTGAAAGCTCATCAGAGAACTCGTACGTGCCTAGTACATGCCTACAGTACTTGGCTATCGCGAACAAAACCGGATTTTTGGTCAGAAGCCTTTGCTTTGCATGATGTTTGGTAGTAAGTTGATTTGGTTTGTTGTTTTGACATGCTAGACTACTGGGTGTTGCGGTTGGGCGGAAGGAAACACGCCGAGGGCACGCATTCGTAGGGAGCATACTCGTTTGCATCTCTCTCTCTCTCAGATTTCCATCTCAGGGATAAAAATGAAGCCCCTCACTCCGCCCAGAGGCGTCGATCAGAAACTGGTATGGAGCACTTCTATCACCGTGAATCAATCCCCATCAACATCAGCGCCTTTACGTTTTGCGGACGAGGACCACTGGATCCATTTATTTGTGCTGCTCACATGTCATGGATGTTAACATGAGTATTATCAGGTAATCTGATACTAGCAAGCTGAATCAGATATGCATCTGACTCATGAAACTCGTGCATTTGGCTGGTGAAAACGAACCCAACACGACCTTCATGCAGGTGGTGATTGGTGCCCGCGCCTACGAGCTCTCCGAGACGCTGCAGAGCGACGAGCTCGCGCCGATCTTCGCTGATGCCTGGACCGCGTCGCGCGTGTGGGACGCCAGTGCGTTTCTATCGGAGCATCTCGTCGAGTTCGCGGCGACGCAGCGCCATCCGTTCCGCATGAACCCTGCCAGTGACAGAGCAAAGGAGGAAGTGTCGTCATCATCATCATCAGCAGCAGCAGCAGGGGTGGCTTCTGTCATTGAACTGGGTAGTGGATGCGGACTCGCAGGGCTCGTTGTAGCGTCTCTCGGCGGCGGTGTGCTGCTAACTGATCAGCGGGAGGCCGTCGAGCTGCTGCAGCGCAATGTCGCGGCGAACGCTGTCTCGGACGACGAGCTCAGTCGACTGAAAGTGCAGGAGTTCACGTGGGGCTCCGATCCGTCCAAGGTGCTGCCGCGTAGCACGTACGACTACATCCTGATCTCAGATTGTACGTGATGCTGGATATGCGAAGATGATCGGTGGTGCTTGTGTGGTTATTGGAGCGGCTTGGACTGATTGATGCTGCGTGAGTGCTGGGATCTCTCTCTACCTATGATAAATACAGGCATCAACCCGATCTACGGCACGGAATCGTGGCGCAACTTGGCGCGCAGCATTCTCGCGCTAAGCGACGCCCACACGCTGACGTACCTAGCGCACGAGAAGCGCGGCGATGACGAGGCCATGGTGGATTTCCTCGCGTTCTCCGGCAGCTTCCTGGTGCACGAGAAGATCGCGACGCGCGAGAAGCTGAGTCTGTTTAAAATTAGCAAACGAGCACATGCGGGTGATAGATAATGTGTTGTAAATAGAGAATGCAGATGCGCTTGATAGCCCGACTTGCAATACGTTGTTTTACATACGTAGCTAATTGAATCGCATTCTGGGTGAAAAGTGGCGATAGGTCCTAGGAGTATCATCCGACAGTCTTGAATGACGGACACCGGCAAAGCGAGTCCTGTCGGGATCTTCTGGGGTGGGGATCCTCCATCGCGAGCGCCGCACACTCCAGTTATAAGCCGAAGCCGAGCGCAATTACCGCCACTCCCACAATCTTCATTAGGCAGGAGGAGCTCACTCAGATCACCGACAGCACAAGCCACCAACCAGCTTTTCACAGCGCCTTCGGCGTCTTTGTCTGCACAATTGAGACGCGACAGCAGCGCGTCCCAAACGTTGCTCGGCGTGTTGCAGACCCTACACAGAAGCATCCAGTACGACGTGATTAAGTTCACTAACAAAGATCGAGCGTTTGATCTGCTCCCCGCGATGAGCGCGAGCATGGGCAGCGCTGACAGACGCTATTTCTCCGCTGCCGTGGAAGGAGAAGACAGGAGCTACTTCATCAAGGAACGCGCCACTGAGGCGAATCGCGAAGTCGTCCATGCGCATGTAAGCTCCTGACTGAATTCTCTCTCTGTGCTTCTCTGGGTGACCTTGACAGCCTGTTGCCACCTTTAGACCAGCTGGGCTCGAAAAATGCACTGTGCGGTGGACAACCAGCAGCGATACCACTTTGACAGGCGCAAGAAAATCCGCAAGCGGAAGCAGTTGAACGCGTCTCTGAGTCATACATGATGTGTTGTAAGACTGCGTTGGTATTCTGTAGCTGAGTTCACCGATTCTTTGGCTCTTGTGCGCTGATACAACTACAGAGACCACGAGTCGCTGGTGAAGAGAGAGACCAAGTTGATCGACAACCACCAACACAAGATCGAGCATCTTCTCCACGTGTTGCAGCAAGAAATGGCAAACGAAACGAAGCGAGAGATCAGTTGAGTGACAAAGCTCCATATCACCAAACGTTGCAAGAGAACCGCACCTGAGAGATGTGACTGATTGTTATTTTGCATCAACGATAGTGCTTCTGGATTGCTGGAATCCATTGAGACCTGCGTCGCGCCAGAGCAGGAAACAGATCGCTGCAATCGCGAAGGACCGCTACGAATCCGCAGATCGGATCATGCGAATTCTGGAGGTGCGAGATTTGAAGTTGTAGGCGGAAGCCATAGATTCATGCACGTGAGTCTCGCACTAACGTTGGTTTTGCGGCAGGAGTACAAGATCGTGGTCGGTGTCGAGGCTGCAGAGTATCTGCGAAACGCTGTCGCAGCTGGAAAATCCATGTTGACTTCGTATGAATGGGGAGTTGGACCAAAGGGTACGGACGCTATTTCCTTTTATGCGCCTTCATCTTGGATGATGCTTCTAGCGAAACTAACTCCATGCATAACTGATTGCGCACAGAGATTGAAAGCAGATGCGAAATCATTAGTTAGTTACTACATACACAGCATCACGGCGTAGTGAAAACAATACTCGCACCTCTTTCAGCACTTTGCTTTTCGCAGCGCTTGACAATAGTCCAGACGCAGTTTGTGCTCTAGCGCTTGGCTTTTTCTTGGTCAGCACTTTCTCTTTCCCTATCTGTATCGAGAAAGAAAGAGGTTGGTTAGCCCGTCATAACTACGATATTTCCGTTCCGTGAAGCTGCTTACCTTCTTGGCTGTAGTTTCAGATTTCACAGTCTTTCTTGGTACTCGTTCAGCAACCTCGCTCTTTGATGGCAATGTTTTCCTTTGTCTCAAGCACGACGACGAGGACTCCGAGCTCGGAGCCAAAGACGACGGCGGGTTCGCTGACAAAGATCTGTGCTGGTTAGGAAACAATGCCCTTTGCTCTTCTTCGCTCTGTGCTTTTCGGTGCAGCCGTTCTTCAAGCTCCAGAATCTTGTCCTGTAGTATCCCTTTTCGAAGCTCTTGTTCACGATGCATATCGTTGCGGGAGTTTGAAACTGCAGACTTCATTTTCTGGTAGACAACAAGACACCAGTGAGCATCAAGTAGACAATAGTCATGTGGATAATTGCAGACCTACCTCCTCCATTGCGTTCATGGCTTGTTTGCACTGATGGTTTGTTGCATCCTGCCTCTCTGATTCATGAACCCGTTCAGAACCTTGGTAGCTTCTGGAATTTGACTGATCGACTGCATCATATGGTCGCTCAGCTTCTGCGATTGTATCGGATACGATTCGAGTACGTTGTACTGTTGTCTATTCAGACACAAACATATCAGTCTTTGTATACTACTAGCATAAAGTACAAGAACCTTTCATGCAGCATACATCAAGTGACAGAACACCTCGCTCAAGAATCCGAAGACGGTTTTCCATCCTGTTTCGAGTGAAATCAACCCATAAGTGTAAGAGCGCGATCACTTTCGATTCCCCACGAGTTGTACGCCTTCGTACGTTGAGGTAAACTCCATCATTTGCTTAAATTGACACTCGGACTCTATCCGCACGGACCGCACCTAGATTTTCACGCAGCAGAAACACATTCACACTCAACACCATAAACCCATTTTAGTTCCGATAAACACATAGACGCTCGTACCGCTTGTTCAGCCACAAAATCAGCGTCGTGCCGAAGCTTTTGCTCAACCTCGCCCAATGCCACCAGCATCTTTGTGCGCTGTAAAGTTGCAATTTTCACCCACCCAGTCAGCCAGTTATTACATATCCTTTGACATTTCAATCAGCCAACTCAATTTGTCTTACCAAATCGTCTGCTCGCCCAAGTGAGTCTTCAGTAAGCCGGGTGAACGTTTCTTCTGCTGCTTGCAAACGTTCCGCCAAGTTGTTGCAGTTGTCTCGATTCTCTTCCTGAGCCTGCTGCGTGCAAGTTTGTATCATCCGCAGCGCATCTTTCAGCTTGTGCTGGTTCTCTCTCAAGTCCTCGATTGCCGAGCTGAGTCGGGCGACTTCTGGTACTTCGATCAGCTTTTGCTCGTCGACCTCGTTTTGAATCGCAACAACTGTGGAGCTCAGTAGGTGCTGGGTATCGAGACACTTTCGTAGCACCTCTTTCATCTCATCATGATCGTGAGCCTGCTGCTTGTATGCAAAGTCCATTTTCTCATGAAGCTCACTTGCGGTTTCCTCTTGAAAGTTCTTCACTCGAACCAAATCCGCTTTCCAGTTTGTCTCGAGCTGATCCGGGATCTGCTCCAAAGCTTCGTTCTACATATATACAAAAAAGCATTGGTACATATAATCGAAAGAAACTTGGCACTCGTTCAAGACATCGAGTCATCAGCACTGCAGGTTAAACTTACCAACCGCTTCAGCTTCCCCTCCATGGTAAAGCACTTCTCAGACACTGAAGTTCGCACGATTTCCAGTTCCTGCGAGATCAACACAACAACAGAAATGCAGCGGATCGCCATATCGTTTACGTTCGCGCGATATAAAGCAAAATGAATTGAGCTTCAAGACACGCATGTACCTTGTCAAATCGATCTGTGACGAGGTCCTTCAGAAACTCCAAGTGCTTGTCCGTGTCAATTGTCGAGCTCTGCATGCCCTCGAGCCTCGTTTCCAACGTGAACACGAGCGTCTTGAGGTCCTCGAACTCCTGGTCCGTGCCAGCCTTGATCTCTTTCATCTCGCTCTGCGTCTGATCTGCGAATCGCTGCAGGAAATTTTCGCACTGGTGCAGCTGCTCTTCTGTGGCATCCATGCGCTGCTGCTGCGAGTGGATCTCGTGGCTGTACTTGTCCATCCACGCGCTCCACTTGACGTCGAGCCCGGCGACGTCGCTCCGCGACTGCTCGGCTATCTGTTCGATGTACTCTTGGTTGAGCCGAAAGACCTTCGAGAGCGAGCCGAGCTTTTGGTCCTGCACGCCCTGCGCGCTCTCGAGCTCCGCGAGGCGCTTGTCGAAGTTCTGCGTCGTCAGACACGCCGCCGAGACGCGCTCGAGCTGCACTTCGAGAAACGAGATGTACGCGTTGCGGTCAGTCAGGATCTTCTTGGCGTTCTTTTCATGGCCATGCTTGAGCAGCGCGTTGCTGCGCATGTACTCCTCATAGTACGACCCGGATCCTGGACTCGCCGCCATGGATGCGCTGTATCCTGTTTGAATGGCTCTGTGTGGCGCACCCCCACGAGCCAAATGGCTTGACAGCCCTTGATAACGATTTTTTGAAAATGGAAATTGTTGATGAATTTTAAGAAATAGCGTGTGATATTACACAGCTGACTAGCGGTAATAAGAAGGCTTTGCAATTTACAAAAGGTAGTATATATTACAGAATGAAGAGACCATTACTCCCATTTCCACACATCTTGAAACGGCACAGCGTCTTGAAGCAACACGTTTACTCGTAGTGAAAGAAATATAAGTCCACTCTCCCCACGCTCCCAAAAAGTAATCACCAGGCCCAAACTCCACAAAAATATTCGATCAATAGAACTTTTTGCCTCGCCACTCGCACTCGCATTTGATCGCTCCATCGTCTCTGCTTTCTGATCCGCAACGTTATCCGCCACAAATAATAATAATAGCAGCATGGGCACGAAAATCAAGACTATTTCGGTCACGTGCAACTTTCTCGGAGTATCCCGCCACACACGCGAGCGTTCCCATGTCTGCTTCATTTCTGTGACTGGCGCATTCCAAGAGCGATTTATTGTTCTTTTGGCTCGCGCGTCTGCTTTTTTTGGCGTTTCATCAGCGAAAAAGCAGATGGATGGGATGTTTTTCGAACATTTTGCTCAAGGTGGCTCCAAAAAGTTCAAACTAGGACCGCTGTCCTGATCTCGCATACAAACTCGCAGTGATAGCCTAATATGATGTGTCATAATTACACTAGGATCTGTGTTGTACTCACCCATACAAACTGTGAGTGGAAAGCCTAATCTTATATGCCGCAAGCACACAAAACTAGGATAGATTCGAGAACAGAAGAGCCCCGAGGGTCCTCTATTGAAAGCGAGCCGTTACTGTACCCTCCTGCTTCCCCCCATTCCCTTCCCTTCAAGAGCCGCAGGGCTTCCATAGAAAAGAGCAAAAGAAGATCAGGCGCCAACCAAGAGCCAACGGCTAGACGCAAGCAAGAGAAGAGCTCCAACTGCGTGTTCTCGCTGCTTGCTTGTTAGTGCAGATCGACCGACCCATCGGCAGGACAGCAGCACCAGCAAGACAGTCAGACAGACAGACAGACAGACAGACAGACAGACAGACAGACAGACAGACAGACAAGCTTCTCTTCTTCCTCTGCGTGTAGGTGTCTCTCTCCCCCATTCACTCGTTCATTCTCGCTCTGGCACCTGCCGTGACTGATGGTCTTAGTCTCTTGCTCTCGCTCTCCTCTTTTCTCTCGTGTGCCTCTCATTCCAGCATTTCAAAGCAAAAGATCGCATCCCAGACACAGACAGACCACGAGGACATCCATACACGAAGCAGAAGACCCCCAGGTTAAACACAGATATGAACGTGAACACGAATGCCAGCAGCAGCAAGCGCTACGTGTCGCTCGCGCAAGGCGGTGGCACGTCCAGCTCCAGTGGCAACGCGCTGGGCCAACAGCCGAGCGCGACAGCAGGCAGCAACAAGGCGCAGTGGAACGCAATGGACCTGCACATCAGAAGCGGCGCGAGATTCCAGCAGCAAATCGGCGGGGGATACAACACGCGCAGCTCCATGGCTGCAGGCAATGTGGTGGTAGGATCTTCGTCGGCTATGAAAGTGGACGACAGTGGGCTGTCGGCGCGCAACATTCTGATCCGCAGGAAGCTCACAGAGAGAAAGCGCTTCGACTCGGCGGACTACGCGATGAATAAAAGACAAGAAGGGGCTGTGACCCCAGGGGTAATGCCGGGTACCGGCGGCCCTGCGAGCAGCTACAACCACAATAGCAGCAGCAGAGCTGTCGACGAACAAGCGCTATTCCTGCAAAAGAGCTCCAGTCACACTCAAGTCAACAACCGCGCGATGCCGACCTCAGCGAGTGCGTCATTTTCACCAGCTCAGGTTGGCGCGTCGGTGTTTTTCAGCGCTTTGGGCGGCGATGAAAGCGTCGATATGGATGCGAAATCGGATCCAACACAAATAAACAATGCTACCAGCAGCAGCACTGACAATGATTCATCAAACAACAGGAACTACACAATGAACGCTGCTACTGCTGCTGCAGCGCGTGGTGCCAGCCGATATGGCAACTTGCCAGGACCAGCAGGAGGCGCAATCTCAGCGAGAAATATCCTGCTCCAAAAGAAGCTGCGTGAGAAGAAGCACTTTGACTCGGCCGACTGGCAGCTCGCGCAGATCCAGTCAGCATCGCCTACTGATGCGTCACCTCCATCAAGCACAGACGGTAACTCCTCGGTCGGCGGCGACGAACAAGGTGCGACGCCTATGGAAATCGATCTCACGCCAGTGTCTGATCCCGTGGAAAGCATAAACTCGCCGTCTGCTGCGAATGTAGCTCTTCGAAACCGCGTGAATGCGCAGATGAGTCCCTCGGTCCGTGGCGGCAAGTACGGAAACGGAATGTCGGGGGCAAATGTGCTGCTGGCGCGGAAGCTCTCGGAGAAGAAACGTTTCGACTCGGCTGATTATCACATGGAAGCAGCCCCAGTCGCTGCTGCGAAAGCGAAACAGAACTTCTTTGTCGCAGCTGCTTCGCCTGATGCTCCTGCTTCACCGACCTCTGATAACTCGAACACCTCGGTTTCTGCTCCACCGGCGCCTCAAACGATCTCAAGTAGCACTGCTGGTGGAAGCGGATCCAAGTACGGGAAGCTCTCTGCGGTCAATGTTCTGATTCGCAAGAAGCTCAAGGAGCGCAAGCGCTTCGATTCAGCGGACTACGCGATGGAGAAGCAAGGTCGCCGCCAGCCGCTGAACGGTGGTCAGGGCGGTTCGTCCGGTGCTCTGCAAGGAGGTCACGTCGTCATGCGGACACCCATGACGCACAACAATGTACACATGGATGACGCGTCATCATCTCAATCAGCGGAAGAGAACAAGTCGATCAGCCACCAAGTGAAGCACATCAAGCTCTCAGAGGAAGGCGGCGGCTGGTCTACGCGCGTGCCTGCTGCAATCGCGAACTCAGCGACCGGGTCGTCATCGTTCAGCGCTGCGATGCCAAAGTCCAGCGCCACAATGTCACAAGACAGTCGTCTCATGGCTCGGAATCTGATCATCCAGCGCAAGCTGAGCGAGCGAAAGCGGTTCGACTCGGCAGATTACTTCAAAGAAGCGGCAAAGCGCGGTCACAGTTAACGATGGAGCAATGGCATTGCATCACCCGTTCATTTGCCCTGTAAGAAGGTCAGTGGAGGGATTTTATAAATATTTGAGAAGCGCAGGGTACGACGGCGAGCAACGAAGCAGCGTGAGTGAGCGAGCAAGAGCGAATTGTGCGTGCGTGTGCCGTGGGCTTTTTGTAAATAGTTAAGTAAGCACATTTTATATAAGAGTGTATTTAGGTTTGAGACGATCGCATGGCAACTTGGGACGAGCTCTTTGTATTGGCAAAGATGGTGTTGATAACGCAGTCTCTTTTTCAACGAATCCATACATATATATTAGATTGGGCTTTTGTATGGGCGTGCTTTGGGAAACCCCGGTCATTTTGGTCCATTCGTTTGAAAATGCATAAATGTAGCCATCTATGAGTAAACAACTGTGAAATGCAAGTGTCATGTTTATGTTAAATGAAAAAGATCGACACAGTATTTTCAATACAAAGGCAATTCAAGAACGAATGCATAAGGAAGAGAGAATGAGCTGCTGGTTGGCGGAACGTAGTTGTAATCCATCTTTACCTAGTAACCCGTGGCGTACCGGTAGCCCTTCCAGTCCTGCGGAGTCTCGTAGTTGTTCTCCTTGAGTACACCCATGAGGTGCTTGCAGGGACCGTCCTGAGGACGGATCTGCTGCGCGTGGGAGAGGTAGTGCCGCGCCTTGGGCCAGTCACCCGCCAGGTACGCTTCAACGGCACTCGCCGCCGATTCGAGGAACGCCGGCTCAAGCCCCTCGCGGATCTCCATGTACTCGGGGTCGTTCTCAAAATCCACGGGCTGCTGCATGCCCGTGTTCGGGTCGATCTTGGGTGTACCAAAGCCTTTCTTGTTCACCGTCACATCGAAAGTGTACACCGTCACGGGTGTGTCGACGCCGCGGATGCTCATGCGGTCCATCTTGCGCAGAAACTTTCTCGCACCGGGGGAGAGCAGCGCCGCAAGCCAGTGCGAAATGTTGATCGGCGTGCCAAATATCTTGGAGCCGGCCTCCAGGCGGTCCGCTACCTCCACGTGCGGTGAGATGTACGTCGCGTCGATCTTGAACCGCGAGCCGATCGCGCCTTCGACCGCCCAGCCCACGTGCATGCCAAAGCCCATCTTGATGCGGAAGTTCGGACCGAATCTACGTATGACCGCCTCGTTCTTGAGGTATTCGGTGAGCGGCCCGTCCGTGTTGGCGTTGTCCAAGTCGATCATGCACTTGATGAACGCCGTGAGCGCGCTGTCGGCCATCTCCGTGGGCGTGATGCGTCTCTGCTTTGTGCCGGCTCCCGAGTTGGGCGGACACGTCACACCCTGGTTCACCTGCACGCGGTCTTCCTCCGTGGGGCAGTCCGTGAACCGCGAGAAGCACGGCATCTCACCATCACAGATCTTCCACGACAGCAAGAACGCATCACCCACGTTCTTGTTCGCCATGCCGTAATAGTGGTGCGTGCCCGAGTGCATGATGTTGCCCAGCTTGTTCACGTACACCATCACCTCTTCCTGAAGACACTCGGTCGTGTCCGTGAACTGGCGGATGTCGCAGAAGCCGTAGATTGCTGTGATCTTCTTGCCCGGGAGCATCGGGTCAAGCTCGCCCGAGCCCATGTTCTTGCCGATGATGTCGGCACCAGCAGCACCAAAGCCAACCTGCATGAGCGTGCCGATCTTAGAGAGCGTGATCTCGAGCAGTGCGGTTTCGAAGCCTTGCTCCTTGGCATTCTTGCGGATCTGCGCCTGGTCGCCCGATGTCTGCACGCTCGCGAGCGGGTTCTCAGCGAGCTTCTGCACGATGTTCATCATGCGCTCGATCGGGTCGAGCACGAGGATGCGCGTCGTGCGCACGAATGACGTCGACGCCGTCACGAGCACGATAATGATGAAGAACGTTTTGAGGATGTTGTACGCCGCGCCGGACTTGACCGTCGCTGAGATGTCGAAGATCGCGACGCTGATGCATGCGCTCGTCAAGTCCGGTGTGTCCACCGAGATGAACGACGTGTTATAGCACCCGTAGGATTTGACGATGTTGATCTCGCTAGTGCGGAACTGGTCCATCACGGTCGAGTAGTCTGGGAGCATGTTGGTCGCGGTCCAGCCGTTCGACGGATTTTCCGTGAGGTTGTAGCTTGCCCAGGGCGAATCTGCGGGCTGAAAGTGTACGTTCTGGATCGATGCGGCTAGGTCGGCGCTCGAGATGTTGGTCATTTGCAGGTAGATCAGGTTGCCAGCATCACGTACGTACCCGAGAAAGAGTCGTTGGTACTCGATCGAAGTGACTGGTGCGAGTCCCGAAGACACGATCATGTGGATCGCGCGCAGCCCGTAGTCCTGGTAGCGGTACTCTTGCTGGTTGTAGCCTCCGTCGAACACGGGCAGCAGCATGATGAGGAAGAGCACGAGGATCACGACGCGCTGCACGGTCACTTCGCCCATCTTGCTGCCCACTTTGCTCTCCTTGAGTTGCGTCGACTGAGTTTCGTCATCCTTGTGTTTGAGCTTGAGAATCTTGACGACTCGGAAGAGCCGCACGGCGCGCACGACACGAACGATTCGTCCGGCTTTACTCCCGGCCTGCGTGGCTTTGCTGGCCTTGATCGCGGACGAGCTCGAACCGCTGCCGATGATCGCGTTCCAGATCCAACCAATGTCGGGGAGCACCGAGAACGTCGCGATGAGGTCGAGCGCAAAGTAGAAGCTGAAGAGGTACTGGTACTTGCACAAACAGGACGCGAGGAACTCGAACGTGAAGAGCACGAGGCAGATCGTCGCGAGCGAGAAGAACGTGTTGTCCGCACCGACGCTGAAGAGACTCGTACGGATATCGTCACCAAAGAGCGCATAGATCGTCACGACGAGCATGAGCACTGTGAGCCAGCGCGAATCGAGCAGCTGCAGCAGCTGGCGGCGGCGCGGTGTCATCTTCTCGAGGTGCTCGGCGGGGCTCAGCGGTGCGTTGGGCTTCTTGCCCGGCTTCTTGGCGATGAAACTGCGGCTCGTACCCATGCGGATGGGCAGCTTGGGCGTCAGCGACGCCGCATTCGGGTTCTTGAGCGTCACCTCGGGTGACACGCGGTGGTTGTTGCCGATCATTTCGACGTTCTTTTTGCGCGCGTTCGCAGCAAGGCGCTCGTACAGAGTGGTGGGAGGAGATGCGCGTGAGGTGAGGTACGTACTAGTGGCTAATTAAATGAGGCTTCTGCGTGTGCGTGTGCTCTTCGCCTCCGCTCGTGCGATATATAGCGGATGAGCTATATGGAGAGCGCCCGCATTGCCTTTCTCTCTCTCTCTCCATGCTGCTGCGTGTGTGTCGTCGTTTCATGCTGCTCTTTGAAACTGACGCAGCAGTCCCATTAAGTACGGTATGCACGCACCTTTTCCTCAAAAAGGAAAGGAAACGCCAAACTAAGTACGCTCTGCGTGCAAAGGCTTCTCATTATGTATTGGCACGAGAAGGAAAATCGCCACGGACTGCACCGCCGCATTGCCGCGCAGCAAGCCGACTCGCTCTCTGTGCACGAGTACATCTATTGCATTCATTGATCAGCACTGCTCAGTCTGCCGTCGAGCGTCTGGATGACTGCGAAAGACGCGATGGCTGAGAGCGCGTGGTCTGCGAGTTGAACCTTGAGCACGTTGAAGCCGCGCGTCGATCGGGCACTTTCGTGCGTCGAGCACCATCACTTCAACATCGATATGGAGCGCGTGGTCTCGCCTCAGACCCTGTTCCTGGACGAGCCAATCTCTGATCTCGACAGATCGCCGACGAACCGCATCACTGGAGCTGGGGTTGCTGCACCGCCGTCTTGCACATTGTACATTGAATGCACCTGCCCTCCGCCGCACGGAACAGAACACCCTCCGCCACCGCTCGCTACTACTGCCTCTCTACGTGTTCTTGAGTCTCACGCTGGCGCTCTTTGACGGTTTGATCTTCAAACACGTGACGAATGACTTGGCAGGCTTCCAGAACCGAAGCGATGCGTTCAACTTCATCCTGATGTTATTAGGGTTCGCAAGCGTGAGCTCCATGGATCTCTTCATTCTCAGAGAGGTCCATCTTCTTCCGAGAGACAGGTTGGTGGTCTTACATTCATTGCGTGTTGACTTTTGACTATTGGCTACCTGATTCGTCACATGACTAACATATCCTCGTTGTTGTTGTTTCATTAATCATTCATGACGGCGCACTCTACTACGGCGCGTTCAGCTACTTTCTCGCCAAGG
>JALBZB010000546.1:0-23906 GCA_038050625.1 Pythium sp. MPC-2022a | reverse complement strand
CCACCCCCTCCACTTCTAGTGTACACATCCCTCTCTCTCTTTCTCGCTTGGGCTCCAATGAATCTTCTCGTCTCTCTCTCTTTCTTTACTGCTGGTCCGCCGGCACTATCCGCACGACCTTGCCGATGCCCTTGGCCTGGCCATCGCGGAACACGAAGCGCATGCCCTTCTTGAGGAACTCGGGCGAGTGGATAAAGCGAAAGCGTACGAGCGCGCGGTCGCCCGTGCGGATCACGTCGTCGTTCGAGTCGATCGACACGATCGCAGCCGTCTGGCGAATCGTGCGGCAGTTGATCATCGGCTGGTAGCCCTTCGTGACCGTCGTCTGGTGGTGCAGGATCACCACGCGCGCGTCAAACACCTGCGAGACGTAGTCGCTCACGTTCACGTGCGGGCTGAGCAGCACCATGCCCTTGCGGAACGTCTGGTGGTTCAGCGAGTAACGCTTGTTCACCGATCGGATGGAGATGGCCGCGGTCTGGCCCGGTACGATCTCCTTCAAAGGGATGTACATCGATTCCATGCTGCGCACCGTCACCTTGTGGAACTGACCGTTGTAGTCCGGACCGACCTGGAGCATGTCGTTCACCTTGAAGCGCCCGCTCACGAGAGTCCCGGCGACGATGAAGCCCACGCCCGGCACCTGGTACGTCTCGTCGATCGGCATCTCGATCACGTCGTCCGCTGCCGTGGAGGTCGCCGCCTTCTTGGCGTCGCAGCCGCCAGCCCCCTCCGCTGATGTGGTGGTCGCGAGCGCCTCGTGCTGGTTGCTCGACTTGGTGGTCGCCAGGGTCGTCGCCGCGAGCGTCGCGCGGAAAAGTGCCGACGGCGACGCGCCAAACATGATACGGCGCAGGTTTGCGAGCCCGTCGCCCGTGACGTTCGAGAGCGGCACGATCGGCGTAATGCGGTTCGACGGGATGCCCTTCGCCGCGGTCTCCGCCTGCTCGAGCGTCTTCACCAGCATCGCCATCTTGCCGTCTACAGTAAACAACACAAGAACAACAATGCAAAGTCAGTGACAATGTCCATAATCACAGAATGATAGAAGCGGTAGCACATCAATCGTACAGCGTCGCAGCGACTGGCGGATGGTCTGCAGCGTCTCCTTCGCCACGTTCTTCGGCGCAATGTCGATCTTCGTGAGCGCGACGACAATCGGGATCTCCAACTGATTTACACACATACAAAACGCAGCATAAGTCAATGCTACCCACATAACGACATTGTTGTAGTGGCGATTGATACAAGCACTTACCGCCACAGCGATCGCCAAGTGCTCCTTGGTCATGCGCTTGACGCCCATGTTGGCGCCAATGACGACCACAACAATGTCCGGCTGCATGCCCGTGAGCCCGAACACCGTGGTCTTGAGGTACTTCTCGTGGCCCGCGAGATCGATGAGCTGGATGCGCTTGCGCGCGACCTTGGCTAGCTCCACCCATGGGATGAGCTTGCCCGCGCGCTTGGACAGGATTTGCTCGCCCGTCTCGTCAAAGCCCATGTACGCAGTGGCCACGCTGCTCGTGCGGCCCGACTCCTCCTCGTGCTTGTGACGGAAGATCGCCTTGCGCGAGAGCCCGCGGCCGTCGTCCAGGTCGCCCTTGATCATCGTGCCTGCATCAACATACAAACACATATGCACTCCAGTCAGATCAGATGGTCACACGGCTTCATCACAGCCCCCATGAACAGCAGCGACAGCAACTACATACCGATGAGGCTCGACTTGCCGCTGTCCACGTTGCCGACGAAGGCGATGCGCAGCGTGCGCATGCGCTCTAGCTCGTCGTCCTCGTCCTCAGTTGTTGCTGCTGTTGTTGCAGATGTTGTTGTTGCCGCGTCGCCCACGTGGAGCTCCTGGTTGTCTCCTTCGCGCTCGTCGTGCGTCTGGTTGTCCTCCTCCTTCGTCAGCGGCTCGCGAAGCGGCGCAGGCTGCTTGGTCTCTGCCATTGCTGGTACTATTACTACTGCTGCTGCTGGTATTGCTGCTGTTGCTACGAACGCTTGCTCCATGGCGCGTCGATTGCTAAATGGTTGCTGTGCTGGTGTCTTCTCTTCTGGTCGCTCACTCGCTCGCGTTTATTTTGTATGGCGCTTTGTATGGGAAAGAAGCCTTGGGAGACGGCCCATACAACAGCAAGCAACAACGCGGCCCTTGAAGAAATCCAAAGAACAGCCGAAAATAAATACTCAGATACCCAAAACAAAACCACCGCGTCCACTCTGGTCACCTGACTTGATTTCACTATGCTGTTGATCAATCGCCTACAACTTAATACAAAGTTTAAGAGGATTGCCCACCTGACTTGATTTCACTATGTGGCAGACCAATCCTCCCAAACAGTTGTGATTGTGAGTGCTGGTCACTATTTTTGAAGCCACTTGCCACATATACCCAGCGCAAGTATAACTGCGAACGTGCTGCACACGCCAACTGGTTGCGAGCCCCAAGAACAAGCATCTCGTGTGGGTGTATTTTGCTCACAACGACAAGAAAAATCCCAGAGACGTGTGCATGCGCGTGAAGCCAATGCGGGTGCTTCTCTGCCGGCTAAAGCCCTGCCTGGAGATGCAGCGCAGTTTGTACTCAACCTGGGTTATTAGGATGAGGCTTCCGAAGTGGTTGGTGCGCGCAGGTTCTTATCGTCTACAGGCCTTGGAGGAGGGTGTGCATGGATGGAACCTGTAGACGCGGAGTGCTGCATGTGTGCAGGCGGAGCCCATGTGCGATGCCATCTCAGTGCAAACAAAGTGAGGCAGGTCGTGACAAATCCCAGCAGCCAACTTTGCAACTTTATGAATACAGTATAAACTCCTCAAAGTACGATTTCTCCATCTGCAATTGGCGCCAAAGCCAAAAAGCGACACCAACAGCTCAAACCGCAACACCAGGCTATTGCAGCGGCAAGGAAGGAGCGCAGCATGTCGGAGGACCAGGACGCGTCGACGCTGCGGCTACTGCTGTCCACAGACAACCACCTGGGCTACGCGGAAAAGGATCCGGTGCGCGGCGACGACTCGTTCCGCACGTTCGGGGAGATCCTGAAGCTTGCGCAGAGCGAGGAGGTGGACCTGCTGCTACTCGCGGGCGACCTCTTCCACGACGCCAAGCCGAGCCGCAAGACCATGTACCAGACCATGAGTCTGCTGCGCATGTACTGCATGGGCGACGGCGCCGTGCGCTTCCAGATCGTGAGCGACCAGAGCATCAACTTCCCCAACTTTGGCGTCGTGAACTACGAGGACCCCAACTACAACATCCAGCTGCCGGTGTTCAGCATCCACGGCAACCACGACGACCCGTCGCGCGAGGGCGGCGGCAGCAACAGCGCGCATCAGAGCCTCGCGGCGCTCGACTTGCTCAGTGCCGCCAACTTCGTCAACTACTTTGGCAAGAGCGACAAGGTAGACGCGATCGAGGTGTTCCCGATCCTCATGGTCAAGGGCGACACGCGCGTGGCGATCTACGGGCTGGGCAATATGCGCGACGAGCGGCTCAACCGCATGTTCGCGCAACAGAAAGTGGTGTTCCGCCGACCGGCGGAGAACCCGGAGCAGTGGTTCAGCATCTTCGTCGTGCACCAGAACCGCGATGACCGCGGCCGCGGCTCCAAGAACTGCATCCCCGAGAGCTTCATCCCGGACTTCATTGACTTTGTGGTCTGGGGCCACGAGCACGAGTGCCTCATCGACGTGCAGGAAAGCGTCAAGGGCGACTTCTACATCACGCAGCCCGGCTCGTCGGTCGCGACGTCGCTCGTGGAGGGCGAGGCCAAGCAGAAACAGGTCGCGGTGCTCGAGATCCGCGGACAGAACTTCCGCATGACCAAGCGCACGCTGCACAGTGTGCGTCCGTTCAAGATGGGCGAGATCATCCTGAGCGAGGTCGAGGAGCTGGACCCGAACGACCCGGACGTGACTGACCGCATCCACGAGCTGCTGGAGGCGCGCGTGCTCGAGCTCTTGCATGAGGCAGAGGAGGAGCAGCGCAAGCAGCCGCAACGCCTCCCGGAGCTCAAGCAGGTGCTTGTGCGGCTGCGCGTGGAGCACACGGGCTTCCCCGTGCTGCACAACCAGCGCTTTGGCAGCCGCTTCGTGGGCAAAATCGCCAACCCAAACGATATTTTGCTGTTCTACCGACGCAAGAAAGACCGCGTGTTTGCGCTCGACAAAGACGGGAATGGCAACGCGCAAAAAGGCAAAAAAGGCGCGTTCAGCGAGCCGATCCGCCCCACGCGACTAGACACGATCACGATCGAAGACATTTTGCAGCGCAAATTGCATCTGCCGGACCAGAAGCTTGTATTCCTACCTGAGAAGCCGCTGTCGATCGCGTTGGAGAACTACGTGCTGAAAAACATCCCGTCGGCGCTCGACGAGTTTGTGGACAACCAGCTGGAAGAAACGCAGCGCGAGCTGGGATCCAAGTTGGCGGAAGCCAAGTCCAAGCAGGATATTCTGGACGCTGTGGAGAAGAAGAAAGAGAAGATCAACGCCGAGCATCTGCTGCAAGAAGAAGAGAAGGAAGAACAAGACGCGTTGAATGGGATGCGGTACCTGAGCGCGACGCCGCAGGTGAGCGACAGCTTCTCCCAGAGTCTGCGTGCGCAGTCGAGTCGCGCAGCGAATAAAGATGGTGACGGTGACGATGACGATGGAGCTTCGAGTCGCCCGAGTAGTCGCTTTGGGACGCCACGAAGAGGAGTGCCTTCAAGGACGCGAGCGACCACTCCAGCCAAGGAATCTGTTCTAGATGACGACGATGATGACGATGATGATTACACTGGTTTCTTGAACTCGACCAAGAAATCCAAGAAACCGGCAACGGCAGCTACTGCTCCTCGTAATCGCGCAGCAACATCAGCAACCACAAGTGCACGGAAACCGCCAGCGAGAGCTACCTCCACTCGCAAGAAAGCGATGACGCGGGATCTGTTCTCAGACGAAGACGAAGATGATGCCCCATTACCAGACGACGATGGAGACGATGACTATGAGCAGAAGGACGATGAGAATGAAGCAGAGAGCGAGCTGACGCAGCAGCAACAACGGGCCACAAAGAGCAAAAAAGCACCGGTGCAAGCTCCAAAGAAGCGATTACGACAGCTCCAGAGCGACGACGATGACGACGACGATTTCGGTGGCATATCGGATGATGCACCACCACCACGCAAACGAGCGGCTCCAGCTGCAAAGAGCACCAGCAGCAAGGTGCGGACATCAGCTGCCACAAAACGCGCTACAAAAGACACGCAGGGTGACGAGATCGATCTGTGCTCATCTGACGACGAACAGCCAGCGGCCACAAAGGCGCCTGCTTTGAAGCGCAAGCCGCAGCTCAAGATCAACGAGATGTTCCAGTGCCAGCAGCAGAAGCAGCAGCCTGGTGATGATGACGACGTGGAAAGTGATGCCGAGTTCACGCAGTTGACGGCAGGCACCGCCCTACGAACAGATACCCAGTCTGAGTTCTCCCAGTCGCAGCAAGCGTCGCAGGCGCTCGGAGGCAACGTCAAGCGGCGAAAGCTGCCGTTGTCGATGGTCGCGGCGTCCCAGGCGAGCAGCCAGGGCGGTGGCGCGGCAGCGGTGAAGCGAGACGCGGACTCTACTTCTGCAATTCGGAAAGGCTGGGGGCGCTCTCGGCGATGAGCTTGCTGTGATTGATTGGAGTTGATAGCAAGAGCGGATGGAATGGGAAACAGTCGAACAGCATCGTTTAATTATCAAAACGCAAGCCCAATTTTTCTTACTTCAATGAATTTATTCATGGCTTAAAGATCGCTCGTATTCAGCTCCTGATTGGGAAATGGGGAGCAGATTCCAAGGCTCTCGGCACTCGGTGAGCAGCGTTCTGGAAAATGATGCACTGTTGGCTTGATTGTCAATCCCCAAATTTCAATCCAAAGAGGCGGCTGGACGCTTCAAAGGAAAAAAAGCTTACTCCGTGGTGTCGACGCCTTCTGGAGGAGGTGTGGTCGGCAAGCTCAGCGAAAATTCTTCCTCTTTTGCAGGGTCTGGTCGAACCCACGTTTTGTTCTGGAATCGTGGACGCATTTGAGACTGGTAGAAGGGGTTGCGAGGTGCAAAGGTGGAGGCGCTAGGATTTAATCCTGAACTTGGAGCCGCTACTGGCGAAGCGTCTTCGGTACCTGTCGAATCCGCATTCGCCCCTTCAGTCTTCGCTTCTTCAGCCTTGGCGACATTCGGGTTGACCCATTTTCGGTTCTGGAAAGCTGGACGAGGGGCGCGACCGCCGTGGTGCGCTGCAACTGGCATCGGAGGAACTGGAGGAGCGCCGTACGGACCAGGAGCGCCGCCGTGGAAATGCCCAGGGCCACCACCGTGGTGTGGTGGGAATCCCATACCATACGGCGGCATCCCTCCGTATGGAGGTGGCTGGAAGTACATTGGGTGTCCGTAAGGCTGCATAATACACAAAAGAAACAAATACAATTTAGAATTCGGATGATAACAAGAGAACCGACGTCGCGAAGCAAACTTACTGGTGGAGCAAATCCGCCGTATCCAGGTGGACCGTTGAAGTAGCCGCCGTGCTGCTGGCCATGCATTGGACCGTGCTGAGGACCACGACCACCGCCGTTTCGACCGCCGAATTTGTCGGATCGTTCTGGTTGGTCGCTTGGAGGAAGCGGTGGCGCGTCGCGCTGTCGAGCCTGGTCCTTATCGTCTGTTCTTCTTGACTTGCGGTTGGAATCTGAATCTTGGTTCTCTTGGTTGTTCCGGTCACTTCGGCCGTTGGATCTGCTACGCTTCTCTCGCTCTGAATCAGCGGATCGAGGGTTCACTTTCTTCTTCTTGTTCGAGTTCAAACTGTCGCGCGCGTCCAGCTCCGCTTGATCTACGTTAACTGGCGGTCCAAGCAACTGGGAGAGACGACCTCCAGACCCACGGCGCTGGGTGTGTGCTGGCGCGGACGACTCTGGTTCGGCACTTGCCTTTCGCTTCGGCGCGGCTGTTGCTGTTGGCTTTGGTTCTTCGCGTGCTGGTTTCTTCTTTGGCGAGTTCTTCTCCACCACTCCAAATCGCTGGGAGCGCTTCGCAAGCACATCGTCCACGTCCTTCGGCGCGCGGTTCAGCGTTCGGACGGTTCCGCGGCTTGAGTTCAATGACACCAGCTTCTTATCGGAATTACTCGAGCTGCCTTTCAAACTGATAATGCGCTTGGTAGTGGTCGGTGCGTTCGTTGTGGCTTCTTGGTCGTTTTTGCTTGGCTCTACTGCTTCGGAGGTGGATGAAGGTGGCGCGAGCTCTACTTCCTCTGCTTGTGCTCCGCTCGCCGCTCCTTTTGCTTCGTAGGTAGGCAAGAGCGCGGCGAGCCACTCGACGAACTGCTCGGCGGACTCTTCGCCGATAAAGTCGATCAGGTCATGGGCAATCTGCGCCATGTTCTTCTTGTTGCTGACCATGACGAGGACGTAATCCTGTTGGGACGCGACGGATGAACAGCATCACCACACGCAGCGAGGCGATCGATTGCACACACAGACAGACACAACAAACAATATAAGCACATGACGACATTCTCACTCACTCGCCTACACATGCACGCTCTTTTCGGATCGCTCTTCTTTTCCTCCTTTCTCTTTTCTTCTTTTTTCTTTTCATCGTCTCCGTCATGTCCATCTTTTGGGTCTTTTTTGCCATCCTCTTCTTTTTCTCAGTCATTCACACAGGGCATTCCACACTCCACACACACGTAGCATGCAGTTCACACAGGCCCGTCGCGGATATGTGGTGCTGGCTGGACGCTTCTCTTCTTTGGACTGGTGATCGATCTTGTTTGTTATGCGATCTTCTTGGAGCCTTCTTTTGGTTCTTGGTGTTGTTGTTGCTTTCCTATGGCTCTCCTTGATTGTTGAGATCTTGAATACAGCGAACACAGGGGGGAGGGGGCTATTTCACACTCATACACGCACACAACAAGAAAAGGCAAACGCACACCACTGCCATACAACGAGAATCAAGAGCAGTTTCCCCACCACGCAACCAACGGGAGGAGGGGCGGACACGCGCACCGCGACACCCCATCTACTGACCTCCGCCGTGGACACATACGCACGACGACCGACGAAGAAGATGCGCGCCGAGAAGAAGAAGACGACGACGGAGAGAAAAAAAGGGAAACCACCTAATCATAGCGCCATCTACTACTACCAGCCTATCTACCTACAGATCTTCCTACGCACGTACCGCCATGACCGTGTCCACCTCGACGCCCAGCATCTCCGTGAGCTTGCCCACCGTCAGGCTCTCGATCTCGGTGCGCCACGCGGGTGTGAGCGCTAGCGGGAAGACGTACTCCTTGCTGTACATGCTGCTTCTGCTTCTGCTTGTTGGGTGTTGCGGAATGGAAAGAGGCTGGCGGTGGCGGAAGGGTGGGAGACTGCGCGGATAGAGAGCAATACAGAGACGCACACAGGACACAATAGAGTGGGTGGAAAGTCAGATTCGTTTTAGTGACACGCCATTAAACGAAGATTTGGTTCTGTGTGACGTGTGAGCAGCTCATGTGACGTGTGAGCAGTTCATGCGACGTTGAGAACGTCATGATGAGGTCTTCTTGGTTTTGCTCATCACGCCTCTACATGGTGGTGGGTGCGCTGGGCTGCCCAGGAGCTCTCTCGTCAGCGAGCAGATCGTTGGTGTTCAATTGACATGAGCAAAACCAACGACCGCTGGTGACTCCACTTCATTAACCGCATGCATCAGGTGCCAGTGTTTAGGTTCATTACTAGTATTATTGAATGTGAACGAGATCTTGGTGACACCGCAATTTCGTTCTGCGTCGCCGAACCGAGCTACCCACAAAGGACCTGAGGAGCAAAAGGACACTTTAGACACA
Organism: Pythium sp. MPC-2022a; assembly: GCA_038050625.1. Classification (NCBI taxonomy): domain Eukaryota; phylum Oomycota; class Peronosporomycetes; order Pythiales; family Pythiaceae; genus Pythium; species Pythium sp. MPC-2022a. Next base: position 15,040 of record JALBZB010000546.1, on the reverse strand, counting down.
ACAGCCAACATACACCCTCTCTCTCTTTCTCTGCAGTTCTGTGGAGGTTGCTATCGCATCTTTGGGAGCACGCGCGTGGCGATCATCTCCCAGAGCACCGCGGCGCCAAAGTGGCCGCCGAAGAGCGCCAGCATCTTCCAGCGGTGCGCGCTGGGCAGCGGCATGACCTGAAACGTGTCCGAGACGCCCGTGGAGAAGTCCATGAGGAACCAGACATTGATCACGAGCACGGTCGCGAGCACGACTGTGTAGAGCTTGTTCGAGTAGAATGGCAGGCGGAACGGGTCCCGGATGTTGAATGCCGCAGCCACGGCGATGTACTGCAAGTGGCCGAAGAGCCACACGGTCGTGTCTTCAAACGAGAACTCGCCCTCGACGATGTCAAAGTCCGCGTACACCGCGCAGTTGGGCGACACACTCGTGTCATTCTCGGCCTGGAATGCGTAGCCGTCCTTGACGGCGCAGAACCAGCTCGCGTTCGCCATGACCGTGAACTGGATCGCGAAGAAGCCCACGAAGAGCGCCACTTGGCCCAGGATCGACGCGACGATCGTGAGCGAGAAGAGTGTGTTCGGCGGCTTCTCTTTCGAGAGCTTGGCGGACGAGCCCGTGTAGAGCATCGTGATCGCGAGCACGAGCACGATCGCCAGGTCGTCCCACAGATACTGGTTGTTCGAGAGCAGCATGTCCAGATCCGAGTCGAGCCCCACCTGCGCCAGTGTGCTGGCCATGCCCAGCTGGATGATCGGGTACAGTACCATGAACTTGAAGCCCAGGAACGACGTCGTGAGCGCGCAGCGGCCCTCGCGGATCAGCACGGGCACGTCCAGGATCGACTTGGCCTTGCTAGTGAACGGCGCGACAATTGACGCCTCGGCGGACGACAGCGCGAGTCCAACGTGCGCGGCCTTCAGCGCGCCGCAGTCGTTCGTGCCGTCGCCGCACATGCCGACGATGAGTCCAAGCTCCATGAGCTGCTCGACGATCCAGGCCTTCTGCTGCGGACGGATGCGCGCGAAGATGAGCGTCTGGCGCAGCAGCTGCTTCATTGTGTCGTCGCCCACGTCGCGGTGCAGCTTATCGAGCGCAGCACCCGTGATCGCGATCGAGTACTCGGTCGTCATCTGCGCAAAGTTGGCGTCACTGATCTCGAGCCACTCCATCGTGCTCGTGGCCCTGATCGAGTCCACCGAGAGGTACACGGTGCTCCCCGTCTTCTCGTCCACGTCCACGACCGCGACCTTGTCCTTGAGCTGCATGTCCAGCTCGCGCGCGACATGCACGGCCGTGAGCGCGTTGTCGCCCGTGATCATGCGGATGTCGATCTCCGCTACGTAGAGCTCGTCGATCATGCCCTTGGTCTCAGGCTTGAGCTCGTTCTTGAAGACCGCGAGCCCTTCAAAGAGGATCGCGCTCTCCACCGCCTGGCGGTTGTTCAGATCCAGCGTCACGCTTATGTCCAGCTCCTTGACGCCAAAGCCGATGCAGTAGTAGCCCTCGGCCGAGTACGAGAGCGTCTTGTGGTGCAAGTCCGCCGGCGCGTTGGTCAAGATCGCACGGATCGCTTCGGGCGAGCCCTTGACGAACACGAAGCGCTTGAGTGACTCCAGGTCCTCCACGACGACGCTCGAGAGCTGGCACGCGGCGTCGAACGCGAAACGCTTGACGATCCCGAACTTGCGCTTGTCGCTCTCACTCTCACTGGACATTGCGATCGCGATGTAGTTGCCGTCCTTGGCCTTGTCGTGCACGTATTCCAGCGCAAACTTGGAGGCTTCGAACATCGCGAGGTCCAGCGAGTAGCCTTGCAGCTGGCCCTCGGTCTCGGACAGTCCGTGGCACGTCGCCATAGCCAAACGGAACGTCTCAGGGATCTCGAGCCCGACGTTCTGCAGCGAGTGGTGCGCGTCGTCCACGACGTCGACGCTCACGAGGTTCAAGTGCTCCTGCGTGAGCGTGCCGGTCTTGTCGAAGCAGAAGCACGAGAGCTGGCCGCACGAGTTGATGCGCTGCGAGTCGATGCAGAAGATGCCGCCGGCCTTGAGGCGGCTGAGCGCGAAGCCGATGCCCGACGAGAGCACGATAGGCAGCGCCGGCGGCACGGCGATCGTGATGAGGTCCAGCGAGTTGACGAACGTCTCGCCGACCGTCGAGCCGCCCTTGGCGCCTTCCACCACGCGCTTGATGAACGCCGCGATCGCGATCGCCGCGAGCACTGCTAGGTATCGGTAGCTGTCGCGTTCGAACTCGAACGAGATGGGCTTGGGGAAGATGATGCTGCGGAAGAGCTCGCCCTTGCCCGTGGAGAAGCCCGTGCTGAGCACCACACCGCGGCAGTCGCCGCTCGTGTCGCGCACGCGCGTGATGGTCGAGCCGGCGTGCAGGAAGCTCGCCTTGTACTGCGTGCGCGCGTCCACTTCCGTGAGGATTCCCGAGCCCGAGGCTGGCTCCTTGTTTACTGGGAGCACTTCGCCCGTGAGCGAGGCCTCGTCCGCCACGCACGCGCCGGAGAGCAAGAGCAGATCCGCCACCATTGGTCCTGGCACCACCGCGACGATGTCTCCAGGGACCAACTCGGTCTCGTGCACCTTGAGGCGCTTCTCGGCGCGAAGCACCTCGACCACGCGGTCGCTACGCACGAGGCTGCGCAGACGGTTGCTATTCGAAACCTCCGAGTAAATCTCCCACGTGAGCGACGCGGCTGACATAACGAGGATCACGACGGCGTAGACCGTGTACTCCTGCAGGAACCAGACCGTGGCACTGAACGCCTGGAAGAGGTAGAACGGGTGCACGATCTTGGTGAAAAGCAGCATCGGTATTTTCGGCGCCTGGATGTCCACGAGGTTGGCGCCGAAGAGCTCCATCTTGGCGCTCACCGTGTGCGCATCCAGCCCCGAGTTGAGACGCGCCTGGATCTTGCTCAGGTCCTCTGAAATGCTCGCCAGGTAGCGCTCGAACTCGCCCTTCTCGTGGTTGTACACGTAGCGGTGCTTCTTGAACTCGAACCAGACCCACGGCAGCTTGGTGCGGTCCTCGTGGGACGACGCGTTGCGCGCCGGGCGGTGTACCTTCTGTTCGACGTACTGCGAGCGGAAGCCGTCCTCGTGAATGAGCACGAGCACAAAGTCGGCTTCACCCACAGACGAGTACGGCAGGCGCGCGCGCGCGATCCACGTGAAGAGTTGCGGGAACCAGACCGACACGATGCCGAGTAGCGTGCACGAAACCAGCACGAGCGTCCAGTAGAGCGCCAGCCGCACGTACGAGAACGCGTACGGCACGATCTTGACGTGCTCGCTCGGCGCGTACACGAGCTGCGAGCGGCGGCCCGCATAGTCGTCCACGGGCACCACGAGGTGTTCCTGCAGGCTCTTCATGCTTCTGGCTTGGGCGCGAGAAGGCAGGAAGAAGGATTGTGAGGCGGAGATCACTCGGTCCGTCAGTGATCACCTCTCGTTCTATTTGGTGGACGCGGGTCGGGCGGCAGGTTCTTTTTCCCTCCGACGTAGCAGCCCCTTTTCTCTTGTCCAGACTCCTAAGCCTGGCTGATTAACGACTGGATCGACTGGCTGACTGACGGGCAGCTGATGGGGAGGATGCCGGCTGATCAAGCGAGCGGATGACCTCTACTGCGTGCGACCTGCAGAGCGAAAGCGAGAATGGCAGCTACGGAAGGAAAGCGAGAGCGAGCGCTCTCGAGGGATGTGCGTGAGGTGTCAGCCTCTCCTCTCAGACCCACGGACATGAAGAGCTCGTCGCTCGTCCTTCCTCCTCGTCGTACTGTAGCGAGAGATCAAGAGAGAAAAGGAAGGCTGGTCATCACGCTGATACACTCAGCTCAGCTAACGCACTCCCTCATTCACATGGCGGATCGGCCAGCAAGCAGCAGGATCAGACCCTCACAATTACACACGCGACGCGCGCGATTTCCCACGTCCCACCATGCCCATCAGCTTCAGCTATCATCCCACATCACTATTCTGTTTTCGCCCAAATTTAAAACAAGCTTCCACCTAAAATACATTTTGTACTTGCTTAATATTAGTAAGAAAATACCATTTTAATTTTGGGCAGTTTGTTTTAACGCATTCTGGGAATCGAAGCATCTTCTAACAAGAGCTTCAAAGCTTCATTTTCAAAATAGGCTCAAGGCACATTTTTTAGTATACATATATGCGTACAGCTGGATAAATATTGGAAGGGTATCGAGTTGCCGACACCAAGGAATGTTCACAAAACAAACCAAATCTTCCGGATAAATCATCTCTAAATTATCATTCTGACCAAAGTCAAAGCTCGACTAAAATCAATCCTCACAAAATTGCGCCTTCAGCCACTCTCCCGCTGCAACACGAAAAGCAAAGGCCTCACTCTCAGATTAAGCGAGTGGTGAGGCACCACATGCCGCCAGTCAACAACTGAAGTTGTTTGAAGGCGAGTTTGGCGTCAGCAGGAGGATCTGATCCTTCCAACACGCCAGTCCAGCCAACCCATGCAACCGAATGGGCGGGCAAAGCCACGCGCGGCCGCGCGGAGTGAGACCTGAGAGTCATTTCTCTCTAATGCGCTCATTTGTGAGTTTTCCCACACAAAGCTCAGCGCCACAAACCCCACATCCCTCACCATCGACCTCCGACCAAAGAGAGCTAAAAGTCTTCTCCAGTTTCGAAAGCAGCAGGGCGCGCTGGTTTTTCACAAACTGGATCGCCTTAAACTTTGGTTCTGAATGTCGAGTGTTCCGTAGGTCCATTGGCATTCGTGCTGTGAATTGAGGTGAGCCTTTCTGGGTATGGTCGCTCTCTTACCGAAAGGAGCGAGGAGAGCTTTCGAGTGTTCGCTTGCGCGCATTGGTTGAGGCTGAGATGGGTGGGAGCCATCCCACTTCCGCTGGGGACTTCTACGCACGCTCGCTGACTTTCAGCTTCACTTTGAAGCCAACACTCGCATTTTCATTGAAGCGAAGAGTTGTGGGTTGTGGTGGCGACCAAAACCAAAAATGGGCGTTCATGTTTTTACGTTATGGGTGTGCTGGGCACATGGCAACGGACTCCCTTCACTTATAAGCACCACCTTCATTACAATCTCAGGCTCTCCGGTTTGTCTCCTGTGCAGCTGCATGTGTTGCGTCTTTAAAACTCGATCGACTTGCGCGGCGAGGCCTCGTCGCTCTCGTAGAATGACAGCGAGCTAGCGCTGGCGCTGAACACGACGCTGTCAGCCGACTCGCGCAGGAACTCGCTGGCCGCTGTGTCGCGCTCGAACATCGTAAGCCCGTCCGACTCGATACTCAGGCTCGTGTTGCGGCTGTCGTACATCGAGTCGCCCAGGCGGTTCGTGGCGTTTAGGTCGCCGTGGGACGCCTCAAAGTCATTCACGGACGCGAAGGACGAGTCGAAGCCGCTGGCGGTCACAGACATGAAGGACGAGTCGAAGTCCGGCTTCACATCGTTGCCCTTGCCGTACGCGATGCTCTCGAAGCCGCTGCGCTGCGACACCGAGCCATCCTCAATCGTGAAGCGCTCGTCAAACTCGGAGCCGAAGAAGCTCGAGTCACGGATCATGCTCTCTCCGTTTGGACGGGCGGTCGTCGCCGTCGCCTGCTGCTGGTTGGTTGTGGCCGCCGCGTAGCTTGGCGGTGCGCCATAGAGGTTGTTGGACTGGGACTCGTATCTCTGTGGTTGCTGCTGCTGCTGGTTGATGAAGCGGCCGTTCGCAGGTGGTGGTGGTAGCGGCTTGTTGCTCCTGTACGAGTCATCATCCAGAATGGACTCGCCCGACATGCGCTCCGAGAGGCGGTTCTTGAACGAGATCGTCGAGTCCGAGAGCGTGTTCGCCTTGGACGTGTTGTTGTGGTCGTAGACTGGACCCGTCTCCGAGCCCTGCATGGGCGTGCCGAGCTCGCGCGCTTCGTTCTTCTGCTTGCGCGCGACGGCGAACATCGCGATCGCGGCCACGCCAGCGACAGCGCAGCCGCCGACTACGTACGCGCTCGCGGACGACGACTTGCTGCTGCCGTTCGAGATGCCGTTCTTGGACGCGAGTTCCTCGACGCCGTCCGCGTTCTTGGACACCGACGAGGTGTCCGTGTTGTCCGTGTTGGCACCCGATACAGTGCCCGGGCGGAAGCTCGTGCCGCTTTCGGTGTCGTTCCCACAGTACTCGCGGTCGGGGGTCTGCGACGTCACGCACGCCTCGGTGCCTTCAATGCAGAGCCCCCATTCGACGGTCTTGCCGCCCGTGGACCCGGACTGCTTATCGCGGCACTTGCAGGACGCGCAGCGCGTGATGGGCTGGCTGTCGGCGCCGACGCACGAGAGGAAGCCCGGTGGGAACGCGGTCTGGGATGCGTCGCGCACGTACAGGTTCGCGGTCGCGAAGGTGCAGACGTTCGCGTCGCTGAGTGCGTGCACGGGGATGGCCACCTGCAGCAGCAGCAGCAACGACGCCGCGCAGATCACGCCTGTGCGCTGGAGGAGCATGTGATTGGTGATGGATAGCGAGGGGATAATAGTCGGCGGGGCGACTAGTAAGGAGTGGCGACAACCTGCAAATGTGCGAATGTATGGAGGAGCTGCTCGTCCGCCGTCGCGCGTTAATGTTCTTCGTCGCTGCAGATATTTGGGTGTTATTACTCACGCGCGCACCGACTGACCAACCTACCTGCCTGCCGCTTGACTTGACTGTGGACCCCCGAGAGAGAGAGAGAGAGAGAGAGAGAGCGCGACTGACCGACTGACATGCTGTCGCGTGACGCAAGCACGGGCCGCCATGTTCACGCTGGCTGGCGCTGGTGAAAGAAGTGCCCAAGCCAAAGAAAGCGAGCAGATCGTCCGCCCGCTCTGCAGAACGCGCCCCGTCACCAGATGGCCGACCGTCACATTGTGAGCCTGTCTTTTTCAGTGGGGATGAGACTTCACTCTTCGAATATTAACCTTTATATAAATATATATATAATTCTGCTGAATGGTAAAACCAAGCGATTGGTTGACCTTTTCGATGTAAAGACTGTCACAACTGAGGATAGCAACACCTCTGAAAATATGAAATGCGATAATCCTATTACAAGAGGACAATGTAAATGAATAACTTAATGTCCCCCGCTCTGGGAAATGAGAACATTCTTTCGTCCACCATCTGAAGGGAAAACCTATTCATTGCATTATTCTTTCAGACTGTGTTGCCACATTTTCAATATATATTTTATACAGACTGACATCAACGAGAGGGGTACGGCTTCGCCTTGAATGGAGCACAGAAAAAAGAATCTATGACTCAAGATATTTCTTTGAAGCACCAACTCGATAGGAAGCGCAAATATTTGTTATTCACTGTCATCAACTACACTACTTGCTGTCGCCGACTCACTGTCTGAGCAATGACTACCGTCGTCTTCCGCATCATCTATCGCATTGATTTCCCTGTACAATGCATCAAGATTCGAGTTTGCTTTTATTTTAAAATACATCCGTAGACAGTCGAAAGTTTAAGTTTTCGAAATGCACGATCCAACCTAGATCTCACTTCCTGGAATGTAGTGTCAACTATGTACTGCCGCCCTACCTCACCTTTCAAAAGTGCACACAATTTCAATCGATTGCAGATCGGAGTGATGAAGAGGGGTGAAGATGGCAGTGTGGCCTTCCCGTTTTGCCATCTGCACCATAATGGGCTTCACAGTCCGCTTCACGTGATCTTTGAGCTTTGCCCACAGCACCCCTTTCAGCTTGTGGGGTTCAAAAGCGATGCCGTACTCGTCGCACTTAGCTTGCATTTCTTTCTTTGGCGTTGTTCCTTTTGGTGTGCCACCTGGAAGATGCTTGTGATACTTCGCATTGTCAAGAACAATTTCAGTATTCTGGATCTCGCGCGATTCTAATGTGGCCAGGAGCTTCTCCATTCATTGCTTAAAGTACAGGTCGTTTAACATGCCGTAATAGTCTTTAGTTTGCTTATTTCCACCTTCAAAGACGTCACTCGATTCTTGGATGAGCTAACACATTTGCGCTTCATTTCTTTGGTCTTCTGGGACTGAGCGATTGCAGTCGGGGATTGGCGCTACGAAACAGAATCGTTTACCTTTGAAGCGCACGGTGACGTTGATGTCTTGTTCGTCGTCAGAGCCGAAAAGGCTGTCGTCGTGTCTTGCGTAGTTATGATGGATGTAACTCTCGTCGAGATAGACGACGCGCTGCACTTGCTTCGCTTTTACAGCTCTCATGAGCGACACATACTGATCTCACTTACGTTGATTCTCTTCACGAATGCGATAGCTCACTCCACCTTTCTTTGAGCCGCGCTTGTAACCGAGAAAATTTAAGTGACGCTGAACAGATCGTAGAGACGAGGAAAGGTCTGTGTTTGATTCTGCATTAACACTCATGTAGCCATGCATCACTAGCAGCTCTCTGATGTCCTTTACTGTGGTGCGCTGGCGCAGGCTTCTTCGCACCCCCACGAAGCTCTGGACGAGGGTGGAGACAGCATGGACTCGCAGCGCAGACGTCGGTTTGGGAAGATAGTTCGCGAGCACACGGGCTGCTTGCTGGTTCGCGCTGTTCCAGTAGTCGCCCCATACCTTTCCAACGAGCTCTTTCTGGCAATTGAGCAAATCCGCCACTCGAGCTGTAACGCGCGCTGATTTAACCTTGCGGTCGCTCAGCGCTTTCGTCAACTGCTCGTGGTGCTCGTGCTGCCACCCCGCTTGCAGCAGCAGAATGTCCGACTTCTCGTGCTTCAGGACAGCGATCGTTCTCTGCTTTTTCACGTGCTGCACGATGCTGTCCAGCTGGCTGCGGTCTATTGTTGTCGGCGGCCGCTCTTTCCTGCGCTCCACACCACTCGCATCAGCAAGTGCACAGCTCGCGGCATTTTGACTTGATGTTTGTATGGTACTGCTTTTCCTGGTTCTCATGGCTGTGCGTCCTGACTCCTTTTCTTGTCGCCTGTTGAATGCGAAATGATCCCTGAAAAGAGGAGATCAAGTCGTAGCGAGTGATGGTGGGTTTTTGCTTGATTTTGAGCAATATGATTGGCAAAAATTGACTACCCCTCTCGTTGCTATTGTGGTCTATTAAAAAGAACAACCTTGAAGCACAAAGCTCCAACATCTTCCTCCTCTTCCTCCTTCATCACTTGCAAGAGAATGTGAAACATGTGCACGCATTGACCACACGATCCTACTTTCTCAACGAGCTCAAAGTACAACAAGAGCGTATGAGACGCAATTATCCGCATATATGATCTGTGTTGTGGCGAGCAGCAAGACTTGACACCACCACTCTGCTCGGTGGATCACGGAAATCGACACGGTGAAAAGTGCCCGACACAGACTGACGATGGATGGCACCGAAGACCAGAATATCTCCTTATGTCTGTGTGCTCGGTTGCCCCAGTGTTGCCGTCCCAGATTGCTCCCAACAGCATCCACGCAACCGAAAGCTTCGGATACACCAGTTCATCAAGCCAACTGGGACTCGGAATGCCAAGATCTTGGTGGCTGTGGGAGGGTGGAGCATGGTCTTATGCTGCATAGATTTGGCTCGCAAGCGGGAGGATTGGCCGTCCCAAAACGAGCAACGCAGCGCAGCAAATAAGATCGGCTTCTCGTCGAGGTTTCTAAATCCAGCATCCATCGGAAATAGAAAATGGATCTGCGATGGCTGTCCGGGTCTTGATTGACAGTGAGTACCCAACAAAAGCTACAAATAGAGAGCTCGTCAACATAACTCGGCCGTTTTCTCTGCTCCTTGGGTTCGCAGTGCCACAATCCAGAGCAAAAGATATCCTGGTCGCTGTCGACAAGAACAGCGCCATCACAGTCGCAAAGCTGCTTTGGGGGCTTGGAGGCTTGGTCCCGCCACCAAACGCTAGCGAGCGATTCGCTCCTTGACTCATTTGCGAATTGCATCACAGGGGCTCGCTTCCAGGGTTCCAGGTACCGCAGTTCCATCCGTCAAACCAAGCGCAGCGGTTGCCGTGATGGAGTCCCTCGACAAAACATTCCACGTCGTGCCTGTGGCCAACCCCAGTGTCGGTCGACGGGACTTGATGCACGCGCCGAACGAGTTCGTGCGCATCGTGCCGTACGCGGACTCGTGGCCACACTTTATCCTCTACTGTCTGCTGGTGGTGCTCTCCTTCGGGTTACTGTTGATCCTCTCGCTCTGGTTCCCGCAGGTCTACACACACCTGGCCAGGCAGCGGTTGCCGCAATCGTCGCTCGAGCGAGCGCACATCCTGCTTCTCCTGGTGCATGAAGACGGCTTCCGCTCGGTCTGGGCCGAAGTGAAGGTGAACCGTCCCCAGAAGCCAAGAGTGAGTCTCAAACAGAGACTTCGAAACATCTTCACCAGAGGCGGTGGTGGCGATGGCGCCGAAACGTTCACTGCGATCGAGAAGCGCGACGCCAAGAAGCTCTGGATCTGGTTCGAGTTCAAGAAGCACCGCTACGCGTATGACCACGACAAGGGCGAGTACGAGCGCTACTTAGCCAGCATCTCCGAGGACCTCAGTGCGATCAACGGCCGCATCGAGACGGGACTGAGTGAAACCCAGCAAGCAGCTCAGCGGTTGGAGCTCTACGGAAACAACGTCGTGGACATCGAGAAGCCGGAGGTCGGGAAACTCATGTTCTCAAAGATCATGCACCCGTTCTACCTCTTCCAGGTCTTCAGTGCTACGGTCTGGTTCATCGAAGAGTACACCGTGTACGCTGCGGTGATCATCGGCTTGTCCGCGCTCTCGCTCATGTGGGAGACCTACTGCGAAGTCTCCAACACGAACCGCCTGCGCGAAATGGTGCAAAGCGACCGCGAGGTTGAGGTCATCCGCGACAACGAGAAGAAGAAGATTCACGAGCGGGATCTCGTGCCTGGGGACATCGTCGTGCTCGCGGAAGAAGCCGTCTGCGCTGACATGCTCTTGCTCTCGGGCGCCTGTGAGACAGACGAAGCGTCCATCACGGGCGAAGCGCTTCCTGTGACAAAGACGCCAGCAGTCGGCAAGGGGTTGATCACGGACTTTGACGCGCAAAAGCTGTACAAAGCATCGTTTCTCCACGCCGGATCCGAGATCACACGCGTCCGCGAAAGCTGCAGGGAATGTAAGGCAGTCGTACTCAATACGGGGTTCTCGACGGGCAAGGGCGAGCTTTTCCGAAGCATTCTCTACCCACGACAGCTCACGTTCGAGTTTGAGCGGGACAGCTACCGGTACTTGTCTGTGCTGGTTGCGATCGCCATTGCTGCGTTCATCAAGCGCGTCGTGGATGCTGCGGATATCGGAAACACTTTCGGATACACCATCATCCACTCACTGGATCTAATCACTATCGCCGTGCCGCCTGCACTGCCGCTTGTGCTCTCGTCTGGGATCAACTTCGCGCTCGTGCGGCTGCGTCTGCGCGGAATCGCGTGTATGGACGTCCGTCGCATCAATTCGTGCGGTCAGCTGACATGCTTCTGCTTTGACAAGACAGGCACGCTGACTGAAGAAGTCTTGACCTTCGCTGGTGTGGAAGTGGTCTCTGAGAGCACTCGAGAACTTGTTGGGACGAGGATGCTCGAATCCGGGAAGTTGCGCTTTGGAATGGCGACGTGCCACGAACTATCCGCTGACGAACAGGGCTACGCGCTGGACAAGGTGATGTTTGCAGCCACACGCTGCAAACTCGGGTCGACAACAGACAGCAACTCCGTCCTCGTGACGTGCGACGTCGACCCCAAGTCCAACAGCTACGAGATCCTCAGGCGCTTTCCGTTCGACGCTCGCGTGCAGCGCTCTAGTGTTCTCATTCGTAACATGGAGACCAACGAGCAGTTCATCTGGGTGAAAGGATCCCCGGAGGAGATCGGGGCGATATCATTGGCCCGTCCTGCGAACCTGGAGCAATTGACTCGCAAGTACGCAGCTACAGGATACTACTGCATCGGTTTCGGAGTCAAGCAAGTCGTCGAGGGAGAGCCGCTGGATTTGGACAACCGCGAGCAAGTCGAGTCCGGATTCGACTTTGTTGGCCTCGCGCGCTTCGCAAACGCGCTCAAGCCAGAGTCGATAACCGTGGTGGAAGAGCTCTATGGTGCAGGAATAGACATCCGCATGATCACGGGCGACAACCCGTACACTGCACTGCACGTGGGCTCGGAGCTCAAGATGAAGATGAAACCGCAGATCGCGGTTGTTGATCTGAACGAGAAAACGGATGACGTACAGCTCTTTGACGCGGATCCAGCGAAAGCCGAAGATGGTACAGCCGAGTGGCAGCACTTCACCGGATCCAGCATCAGTCGACTCTTGAACACCTACGACATCGCGATCACGGGACCCGCACTGGAGAAACTGCGCAGCGAGTGCGAGGACGAGTCGATCCAACACTTGCTACGCAACACGCTCATCTTTGCGCGCATCCGCCCACAGCAGAAGACGTGGATCGTCGAGCAGCTCATGGACATGGGTCAAATTGTCGGCATGTGCGGTGACGGCACAAACGACTGCGGTGCGTTGAAAGCCGCACACGTCGGGCTCGCGCTGCTCAGCGGCGTCGAAGCGTCGATCGTCGCGCCGTTCACCAGCACAGACAAGTCGATCCTGGACGTGCCTGTGCTGATCCGCGAGGGCCGCTGTGCGATCATGACGTCGTTCCTTGCGTTCAAGTTCATGGTGCTGTACCCATTGATCCAGCTCGCGATGGCGACGACGCTCGCCCACTTCGACCTCGTGCTCTCGAACAACCAGTACATCTGGGACGACATGGCGATCGTGCTTGGACTCTCCATCACGATGCTCTACACCGGCGCGTCAGAGGAGCTCTCGCTGGTGCGACCGCCGCGAACGCTCTTCTCGCCCACGATCGTGTGCTCGATCGTCGGCCAGATCGCGATCTTCCTCGCGTTCTTCGCCGGCAACTTTGTGCTGCTGAAGGATCAGTCTACGAGCTGGTTCTGCAGGATCCAAGACGGGATGGCGTATCTGAGCGGGGACCGCATGGTGCCGGACAGCTGCGCGATCTATCTCGCGTACAACAGCGAAGACAACGCGTACTCGTACGAAGACACAGCCGTGTGGCTCTTCGGCCACATGCTCTATATCTCGGTGGCCGCGGCGTTCAACATCAAAGACCAGTTTCGCCTGCCATTTTACACCAACAAGTCGTTCACGGCGCTGCTGGTCGCCGTGCTGGGCGTGAACCTGTGGTTCATGCTGGACACGTCGGGGATCGTGGACGACACGTTCCAGCTCATGCCGCTGCCGTTCGACTACCGCTGGAAAATGCTCGTGATGTTCGTCGGCCACTTCTTCGCCGCGATCCTCTGGGAGTTCCTCACGACGCGCGTCCTCACGCACATTGATCACCCCAAGTGGGTGCAGCGCCTCTCGGTGTCCTGCAACCTCTTTTAGATGCATCCACCTCTCGCATTCTTCCTTCGACTGCCTCGGGTGCATATTTAATTATTAAACCTACATAGAACACACTTATGCACACATGACATGCAGTTCAGGGAGAATCATCACTGTGATTGAACGAACACGGCAACTCGTTGCCGTTCGTACCAAAGCCGCGCTTCCTCTCTCAGAGCTCGTCAAGGCTCAGTGCATATATATACCAGTGGCCGCAAACTGGTACACCCAGTTTACAGCGCGCCGGGTCGATTGATCCTCCCAAACAGGCGCGTAGTGGCGCTCGCTCGCTCCTGCTCCAGCGCGTGCGTTCGTCTACCGTTCGCGCTTGTTCACTCATTCACTCACGCAGATGTGCAATATTTCCATCCATCCTCGTTTTTGGCGCGAATGCAAAAAGCAATTTCGTACTTTGTCGGGTACAAGGGGTATGTTTGAACCCGTTTTCGGTTTTGTGAGTGATGGTGCACTTCCCACATCATCGTCAGATTTCGTAATCAACATCCAAATTAATTTTCTGCGAAATGACACGTACTACCTTTACCACTCGCTAAAGTGCGAATAAAATTAAGCATTTTAGGCACAAACTGGACATCCCGTTTTTAAAGATCGTCTGTTCTGCTTTCTTTCTTAAATCAGTAGATTTGGTAAAATCTATTAAATCTATTAGTTAGAAAAAAAGCAGAAAGGACAGATTCAGAAGCTGGATTTTATCAGAATTCAAAGACAATTATTCTGGTATTCTGGTTCTGGATATCACACGAGAATCAGACAGCTCCGATAGCTCCAAAGGTACCGTGCGTGAAGTAGTATCTGCTGAAAACGGAGAAGCACCAGCTCCAACAGCTCCGAATGTACGTGAAATACCTACTGAAAACGGAGTTTGGGGCAGAGGCAGCCACGAGCGTCGAGGAGGCCGCAGCGACGCTAACTGAGACTCCTGCTGCAGTTCCGATCGTAGACATCGGCATCCCGTCGTCGAGCGACTAGAGAAAGGTGGACACCGCCGCTACCTTCACCGAGCTCTGTAGCCCGTGCGATGAGAAAATGACGTACGACAAATGCAGGACACCAAATTGCCCGAGTGAGCACAAGTCCGGGCCGTTTTTCGACATGCTTGGCACATATCTTTTGTGCCAAGTCCACACTTGACATATCCATGTAGATATTGAGCTGTGAGTATGTGAGTGTAATCGTTTGTGTTGTGCTGTTTGTGTGCTCAGATTGTTATTTATTGGTATCTGCAACTTGATCTGTGCCTTAGAGATTGCCGATGTGACTGTCAAGCTGGCGAGAAACAATCCAACTCTCCAGATCCGACTGCTGACCGACCAAGATATGTCTGTCAAAGAGATCTCCATGATCAAGTTCATCCGATCGAAAAAGCGGAAGCACAAACTACGAGTACGCTTTCCTTGTTTTATACACACGCTTTGTGAATGTGCCCATTGCTAACTCTTTGTCTCTCTTCTGCTTGAACTCTGTGCTAGAACTTATCGATCAAAGCCATACCAGGGCTGATGCACGACAAGGTCATCATAGTGGATAAAGCCACTGTGATCACTGGTAAGACGTCGTGCATCATCATGTGAGAAATACAGTCGAGCAAACTTGAAACTCTGGTTGTTGTTTGCATTTTGTT
>JALBZB010000545.1:0-23911 GCA_038050625.1 Pythium sp. MPC-2022a | reverse complement strand
GATGGTGCTCTTGCCGCTGCCGCTGGGACCCACGAGCGCCACGGTCTCGCCTGCCATGATGCTGAGGTTGTAGTTGCTACACACCATCACCTCGGGTCGGGAAGGGTAAGAGAAGCTGACGCTGTCGATGCTGATCTCGCCTTTGACGTGCTCAATTGTTTGTCCTGCTTCGCTGAGTGGGTCGATGAGAGACTGGCGCTTGATGACATTGAAGACATCGAACGCAGCGGCACGAGCTGAAAAGATCGCTTGGATGCTTGGTCCGGCTTGACCCAACGCCATGGCACCCATGATGACCGCAAAGAACACCGTGATCACTCGACCGCCATCGTAACAAGCACTACCAGTGCACGTGTTCCCGTCCAAGTTATCGTTCGCGACCTTGACAGCTCCGTAGAACAAGCCACATGCGTACGTGCAGAAGACTGTGAAGAACATGAGCCCTGTGCCCCAACCGACTGCGAAGCCCTTCTTGATCCCGGCTGCGGTGGAGAGTCCGAGCGCATTTTCATACTTGCTGGTGAAGTGGTTGATTGAGTTGAACATGTGCACTGTGCGAATGTTACTGAGCGATTCTTGAGCGACTGCACCAGCTTTGCCGTAGGACTCGATGCCCGATTGAGTCGCTGTCGACAGCACTTTCATCGCTAGGAACGCTGTAAAAGCGATAAATGGCGTGAATGCCAGCAAAATCAGCGCCAGCTCCCAGCCTTTGATGAGTCCAATGGTGATCCCAGAGAACGCCATCGAGAAGAAATGGAGCCCATCGCCAACCTTGCGACCCATGCCTTCCTGGATCGTGACCGTGGACTCGGCGACACGCGTGGCGAGCTGCATCGGTTCATTCACATCGAACCAGCCGATCTCCTTGGTGATGATCGCGCTCACGTACGCGCTGCGAATACGCTTCGCCTGACGGGATGCCGTCATCGACCAGCAAGCGACTTGGAAGAAGCCCGCGACGATCACCGAGGCACCCAAGATCACGAAGTTGAGCGCGACCGAGTTGATGTTGTCCTGCATCTCGTCTGAAGACGCCATGTTCGTCGGGTTGAACGAATTGAGCATGTCGCCGAAGAGGATGATCTGCAGCGGCTGCGACAGTCCGGCTGCGAGTCCGCCGACCGTGCCGAAGAGCATGAGCAGTTTGTCCGTGCGGTCGGCGTACGAGAAGAGCTGCGAGAGCGGCACGAGCCGTCCGTCCGTGGACGACGCCTGCTTCGATGCGGACTCCTGCTGCGGGCTCTCGATGTGCGCGAACACCACTTCGAGGCGGTTCTCGGCTCCTGGTGGATGGTCGAAATCCCCATTGCGTGGGGTCTCTGCCGTCGCGTACGCCGTGTGCTGGGGCTCGTCTGCAGGTGGCACCGCCGCGTCTTGGTCCGCCATCAATCTGGTGGTGTGGTGTTGGTGGTACAACTGATGAAGTGGGACTTCTGATCTGCGCTGAAGGAGGCAAAAGCTGTTGTGATGGGACGGGATGGGTGATTGAATCGGAATTCTGGATTCGCTGTCTCTTTGCGGCTCTTTGAGATCGCTTGGCGTGCCTCGTGGACGGCTGCATCTCTATGGATTCTGGATTGCAGGCGCTGATTGGCTGCAAGCGGATGATTACAACGCATCGCACGAGTATAAACGGCACTACCACGCAGCGGTTATCGTCGGAAACCCATCGGTTACGCGATATTTCCTTCAGCTTCCGTATTTGGGCTGCCTCCCTCTCGCGCGCGCACTGCAATTTTTGGAAGGACTGCGCACTTTTGAGCCACACTCATGGAGCAGCATTCTGACGCGCACTCTGCCTGGGAAAGTGCAACTTCGAGCTGAAATGACAAATCCGTTTTTTGTTAGTTTTTGGGCTTGGGCTTGCTCGCTTCGCACTGGTTGTTTTTCCTTTGCGCTTGGCTTTCATCATCTTGGCCTGTTGCTTCTGCTTCTGCTGCGCACACAGATGGAACGATTCAACACACCCACTGACACGCGCATTGCACGTCGTCGTCGTGGTTCATTCACAGTTTCTGGATGTGAATATGCGGCAGCGAGTGCTCGGGCGAGCTGAACGAGTTGATTTTCGACTGGCTGAACGCACTTTGCACTTCGAAATCCCGCAGCAGCTGGAAATGCGAGTGGATAGACCCTGCTTCGCCGTCATAGTACCTGAAAATGCACAAGTGACACAACAAATAGTCAGTATTTCGTCAATGGGATGCGTACTACCATATTGAACCTAGCTATGCCAAACTTACATTTTAAGCTGCACGTCGACCTGGTGCCGCCGCATCTGGTGAATGAACTCTTGTATCTCTTGTTTGATCCATGGACGATCGGTTGACTCGTACTGATATGGGGTCACATGCACAAGAAGCCTTGCGTTGCTGTGTGACAATAAGTATTTTGTGAGTATATTTCGCCACAAAACAGCACAGTAATCAGCATTTCACAAATGACGTGACACCTTCGTACCTGAAGTCATGAACCGCAGACAGTGCACGCTCGTCGGAAGGGACAACACCGCGTCTTGAGCCGTTCCCGCCATCCACCCAGTGGATCGAGCTGACCTGAAGGGAAGCAAGAAACACACAAGACAACCAAGCGTTTATGATCAGCGCTACCGAGCCACAACAGCAGCAATAATGCCAACTTGTGTGTCTGTACCTGTGCGAAGAACTTGTGGTAGCTGGAGACGTCGGCGAGCTGCGCCTCTCGTCTGTTGTTGGACTTGAAGCCCTCGCGCTTGCAGATCGCGAGTTCGGTGATTAGCTGGTTGAGCACGATCACTCCCTTGCTGAAGCCCACGAGGTGGAAAGGCAAGTCCGTCGACACGCTCACTGCAAATCAGCGCAAGTACACAATAACAAGAGGTCAGCAAGCGCGTAATAGTGTTCAGTGATTCGATTCGTAGCGATAACAAATCGCACCTCCTTGTTGCTGCAGCGTGTCGCGCACATTCTCCAACAGCGCCAGTAGATGCTTGATAGCGGATCCTGCGCTGCTGTCTGTAGTCAGTCGTCCACAAAACAACAGAGCCCATATACATAAGCACAGGTCAAAGTCACCTAGACAACGACCATATATCAAGATCCTGCTACTGCACAGCACATACAGGATGTGGCGGCGCCGAACTCGTTCCCGTCCACAAAGTTGTCAAAGCAACTGAACGCGCACTGGTGGAAGCGCGAGGGGCGGATCATCCACACGTTGCAGTCGTCGCTGGCGCCGAACTTGTCGGTGAGCATGTCGGCGACGCGCTCGTACGCAAAGTCAGCGAACTCGTGGTACGCGCCGCTGAGCATGTTGGCGCGGAAGTCGTGCACGTCGCCCGGGAAGAAGAGCACGTTGCTCTCGGCGGCGCTTGCGGCGGGTAACACGAGCACCTCGTTCTTCCTGTAAAAATACACACATACACAGAGACAGAGTGTACGTGAGTATTGTTGTGCTGCATAGCTCGCTTGAAGGCGTGCTGCAATACGCACATGTTGGCCCAGCCAACGCCCAGCACGCGGTGCGACACGCGCCTCTCCTCCTCTTCATTGTTGTTGTTGTTGTTGCTGTTGCTGTTATTGCTGCCGTGCTCGTTGTTAAGGGCGGAGTTGTTGTCGTTGAAGTCGTTGTTAGGAGCAACCTTGTTTTTGCTGTTGTCCTTGGTGTTGTTGTTTGCAATATTGCTGTTGTTGTCAGCCATCGCTTTTGTGGTGGTTGTGCCGCCATCGCCTTTGTTCTGGTTGTTGCTGCTATTGCTGCTGCTGCTTCGAGTGATGCCGTACGTCGCGGCCATGAGTCGCGCGAGCATCCGTCTCGGAATCTGTGCGCGACCGCAAACTGGAACGCTGCCTGTCAATCCTGTCACCTTCGAAAAGATATTTCGCGCGCCGCGTTCGCCTCTACTTGCTTGCTTTTGCTCTTGCGCGAGGTTGTTTTTTCGTTTGTATTTGCCAAATGCTTCTTTTGATGTCGACGTTGGTCGAGTCACACACTCAGCGATGCAGCTGCTTCGCTGACTTTTTCTCAAACACGCCATTTTCTCCGCAACGATTCCTGTGCGATCACTTGTTTGTGGTTGGCTAAAATATAAAATGAAATTAACCCATTGGTGGAAATGGACCACATTTGGAACTATATGTTCCACTCCGCTCCACCCAATTTAACGGCAACCCTAACCAAAAAATGCAAATCAGGGCTGCAAAGAACTCCCCACATACATATTTTTATATGCATATCTGGATACTCCCACTTAGCATATTTCTTTGCATGCATTAATGGATACTTTGTCCATTGCATAGCCAAACTTGTAGCCGTGCATAACAGATATAGGCATATATATTCATGATCGAGATAAGCAAAAGTTTCCGAAATGGGAAGCAACGCTCTGGCTCGGGAGCATCAATATGAAATATCACATGCTTCCCAGGACAAAAGCTCAACTTAGAGACTACGATGATGACTCTTCCGTGTTCGCGCACGCAGTTCCGCATACTGTTCGTGTAAATCAAAGCTAAGTTGCTGCATTATGAGCTTCGTGTCGCTCAAAGTCCTTCCTTCTGATATGTATTCGCTGACCAAAGAGCACATCGCGGCCCCCGATTTGGTGATGAAAACATGCTTTCTGTTCTAGTCCCAGCCCCAGCCAGCCAGTCGATGCCACAGAAATTAGTCTTTGTCAACAACTCACGCAGTAAGTTCGAGTTCCAATTATCGGGGCCGCCATTTCCTCCCATCTGCAGGTGGAAACTCTTTCTCGCCTTCAATGCCAATGCCCGGACAATATATACGAGAGCACAAGGCAGTACACAACTTCTTTTTCAGTGGAGTATTTTCATTGTTATGATAAAAGAGGGAAAAACAAATAAAGGCAGATGGTGACAGTGGGCGGGTATGGTCCAACTGACGACTGCGAGGAAACCAAACTTCTCAGTTCTGAAGAGCTGTGATCGACACGAATGCGCACTTCTCGCTTGTGAAGCGGCCTTTCACGCGCTGACGCTTAGCTGCGCACGCTCGACGCGTGTCCGAGACGACGGCGTCGGGCTCACGCGGCACGAACGAGCGCGCTTTCCGCTTCTCCTTCCACCGCTCGACGCGGTCTTCGCGAGACAGCGAATTCGCAGCAAACATCTGAGGCGGACCCGCAAGGAACACCGGCGGACCAGCAAGCAAACGGGAAGGACAGGAAGACGCAGACGATGAGGACGAAGAGCCTAGACGCACCAGCGGCGTTGGTTGAACTCGCCCAGATGTTGCTGCTGCTCTGCCTTCGATCCGCACGGAAAACTTCGGCACAAAAATCCGCGAGTCCACTTTCACAGCCGGAGCCGACAATTGTGGCACTGCGATAACTTGAGGCTGCTGCTGCACCGCCACGCTCTTCCGCTCCATCTCTGAGAACAAACTTGACATGCTGTCCACTTCCAGAGAGTCAATCCAGCTCGACTGTGTCGGCTTTTTCACGTCTTCTCCGCTGCTGCACGTCGAGTCTGCTTCCAAAGCTGAAAACAGGTCCGCCATCGAGTCCACATTTGCGGCGTCGTCTTGGTCGGTCTCCGCTTGAATGGCTTCGATCGCGTCGTTGTCGTTGTTGACATTGCACTCTTCTAGCGAGGAGAACAGGTCCGACACCCGGTCCACGTTCGCGGCATCACAGATATCCTCTTCAGAAACAGATCGTTCCTCTTCTTCAGCGTCAACTTGCTCCAAACTGGTAAACAGCTCAGAGACAGCATCCACGTTCTGGGCGTCTTCGTCTTCTTGCCAGGTGAGCGCTCCGCTGCTGCTGTCGGACGCCAGAGGCAATAACAGGTCGCCCACGACATCCTCCAGCGCAGAGAACACATCACTGATCTCTTCCACGTTCAGCGCGTCTTCATCTTCGATAAACACGCTGAAGTCCACTCCCTCGTCTTCTTCTTGGGCTTCAATGTGCGTGAGCAGCTCGCTCAGATCGTCGACATTCATCGAGTCTTCGACGTCACCACAATCACCATCTTTTTGTTTTTCTTTTACAAACTCAAACACTCCACTTGGACCACCACTCGCGTAGCAGCCCGGAGCCCTGGAAGCATCGCGGAGCACGCCGCTGACATCGGTGTCCGCTTCCCACAGCGGGTCCCATCGCCGACTGCTGCCGCGTAGAGCTTCGCAGGGCTGAATCAAGGCGCTTAGGCCCCGATTATCTGTCCCAGCCGGGACAGAGGGGACTGATCCATCTTGAATCGAATCCCCGTCATGTGAGAGGTTCGAGTAATTGTAGCTGGGAACAACATCCTGGTAGTTCTTCGGTTGGTAAAAGCCGGAAGGAAACTTGGTCAGGGTACTAGCCGGGGGCGCGGCGGGGAAAAGCGAGAAGAGGCGGCTCGAGCGGCGTGGGGGTCGACACTCAAGCGGCGCGAGGACTTCTCGGCTTGACTGACGCGCGACGGGGTGGTCGAAAGAGAAGGAGGAAGCTTCAAGCGGACGCTGGAAACCTGGAGCTGCTGGTAGCTCAAAAAGAAGAATGAGCGCTCGTGGTGACAATGGCGCTAGCTGTCACAATCAGTCAAACAGGCAAATCTATTTGACTGATAATTGTTTGAGAGTATGGTTTCTATCGATCATTATAACGTACGATGCACAGGCATACTTAGATTAAGATGTCTGCACGCTATTTAACTTGTGGACAAAGAAAGGCCATTTGTGCAATGTATACTTAAATCAAGATGTCTGCATCCGTGGAAAGGGTGCGAAGAGCGTGCCGCAATTGTTCTCTCTGGTGGAGAGACCCCACGGTACGAGGTCGCACTCCTGCCCCTGCTCACCCTTCGCGCCTGTCCGCACGCAGCCAGTTGATGGTCCCGCTTTACCTATATGATCAAATATCCTGTCAAATTGTGTTGTAAATTATCGACAAAACGCCTTATTTTGACTTTATTAATGAATAAACCTGCGAAATCTGTTGTTCATTATGATAGGAAGTAAATTCGTGGGGATGGGAGCAATGAAGTGACAGTTATCCATTATAATTTAACTCAATACATTCTATTTTATCTTGGTCGTTTGGGCGACAAATACATTGACATAATAGATTTTGGTGTGAGTGATGGTTGATTCGAATCAAATACAAAGCCAAAATTCGATATGTGTGAGTGATGGTAGTACGACCCATCGGGCTAAGGCTTGCGCTCAGACACAAACCCGTGACCCACGAGACCCGCCACTAGTCAACCCCAAAAATTGTACCCATTTAATGGGTAAGAAACGGATTGTATTTATCACACCACAATCAAGAAAACGATCCAAACGGATGACAAACATGAGCGAAAGAAAATCTTGGGAGCTAATCGCCCAGATAACCAAACGCAAAAGTGAAAACACTCATAGCGGCTCCTTGTTCTACACGCTGCCGCTGTTGCTGTTGTTGTCGATGTAGTTGAACGCCTTCCGGTGGCGGATGCACAGCCCGCCTTTGCGCGCCGCCTGGAAGCACTGTGGGGCCGAGCAGCGCTTGCCACCGCCATGGCTGTAGCAGAACCCGCCCGCCTGTGCGCTCTTGACGCAGTCGAGCGACGCGCAGCGCTTGCCACCGCCGTGGGAGATGCAGTAGCCGCCGCCGTGTGCGCACTTGGAGCAGCCGTCCACCTTGCAGGGCTGGCGGCCGCCGTGGCTCATGCAGAACCCCTTGCGTCGCGCAACGTTGCAGCAATTCTCAACTTTGCACTTGCTCCCGCCGCCATGCGCCTTGCACAGTCCGCCGCTCTGAGCTACAGTTTGGCAGCCGTCGTGGCTGCAGCGCTTGCCACCGCCGTGGCGGATGCAAAAGCCTCCGCTGAGCGCGTACTTGACGCAATCAGGAACCCCGCACTGCCGTCGGTGGTGGACGCTGGGCTTACACGACTTCTTCTCCGTCGCTGACAGTGCACCGTCCACAGAGAGCAGATCAAAGAGCGAGAGCGGCTTGCGCGGTTTGGTCACTGGCGTCTCGATGCGCTTCAAGATCGTCTTCGTTGGCGTCATCGCCACGTCGAGCACGCACTTGCGGTACGGGTACGTTAGCGGACTTCGACAATGGCTTTCGACTCCAGTGAAGAGCGCTGAAAGTGACGTCATCGGTGGCGGAGACGGAGCCCACTTCGTCTCCGGGAAGAGTGTCTGGATCCGGGGAAGTGTCGCTGCACTCATTGGACGCGCAGGTGGTGAGGCGATGGATCGAGGCGTGGCACTGGAGTGCGCGGCGTAGGGGTGGTGGTGGTAGTGGTAGAAGTTGCTCATGATGGTCATCGAGGAGTCGGTGGACTGAGATGTGGAGAGAGAGAGAAGCAACTGCTGAGGTTGATCGACTGCTGCTGGAAAAGGCAAAATCGGGAATGAGCGCTTCGTTTTGGAGCGATCAATCGGGCACATTCGCGCTGGAGATGATGCGCCACCAAACTAAACCATAGGTAATTCTTAGTTCATCCAGTGTAGCGTTGGATTCGCGAAGAGCGCTTGCTCATTGGGCCATTGACGAGATCTCCGAAGTTTTTTCTGTCACGCCACGCCAGCCAGAGATCGAACAACGGAAGCTCAGCCGTCACCAAACAGAAAACCAAGAGAGACAGCGGAGAGATCTGAAAGATCCGCTGCCACCGCAGCGTGTGAGTGAGTGAGATTTGCTGTGCAAGCATTTTGGGACGACTGGCGTAGAAAGATCGCGAAGGGCGGCCATACTTCCGTGCTAACTGTGTGGAATCTTGTTGGTACTGTTGTTCAAGTTGCCTCCCACTCTGTTTTACGCGCGTACAGTAGTTTGCTCACCGACATCCTGACTTGACTGCTGCATTCATAATCGGGGGCGCCATGCGCGACTTGGTGGCCCCAGAAACCTCTTCCCGCGGTCCCTCTCCTTCCGCGCGCCTGCAATCGCGCGTACGTACAAAACGGCGCTGCTTTTGTCGCTTGTCGCCAGTTATCACACGTCACAAATGCTGAGTCTGTCTTCTTTTGCCAGAATGGGAGAGGACGCGGCTTTTCGGATTACGTTTTTCGGCCCCTTCGGCGTCTTTTCGGCCCTTTCGGCGTCTCGAAAGAGCTCTTGGATCTTCAGAAAGGGCGCCTTTGAAGTGATGTCTTTAATGCGCGAGAGTGGGACTTTCGATCTGGCGACGAGCGCGCACCAGAGTGGTCCATCCGTCAATTGTGTATCCACTCCGCCACTCGTTGAAGTAGTATCGCAGTACGGTATCTGTTACAACCAACTAGTCAGTCAGTCAGCGCGCTACACAACCACAGGCGGTAAGGCACCACTAAGGGATCAACAAGCAAACTGAGGGTGGGGCGGAAGATCGGGAAATGTGGATGTGGAATGCAGCTCTATGGTAATAAGTTATGTGGCTTGTGTGTGTGTGCATATACGCAAGCGCCGCGGCGCTAAATATTTTTGCTAAAAGATCTTTCTCTATGAGTGTGTTTTGTTTGCGGTCACCCACTCGCTGACTCTTCGCTCAAGCCAGAAGCAGGTTCTGCAGGAACTCGATGTCGTCCTCTGTCCACATCTCCTTCTCGCCCATGGTCGACATGATCGGCACGAGGTTCGCGTACGAGGCGTCGCTCTCCTCCTCGGAAGCGCAGATGGACAGGAATGAGTCCGGAGCAAAGTCGTCGATGCCTGTGGGCGATGCATTCTCCTCTTTCACGTGGTCCGCCGCAGACGCCGTCGTCTCGCGCTGGAGCTGCTTCTGCTTGTAGCGGCTCGATTGGTTCAGCTGTTGCTGCTTGTGAAGGCTCGCGGTGCTGCTGACTTCCTCTCTCTCGCTGTCGTCGTCCTCTTCATCTTCTTCGTCTTCCTCCTCGTCGTCGTCAGCGTCCATCTTGTGGTCGCGCTCAGCGGATGAAGATTCCTCCACGAAACTGCGCGAGGACGACGTCAGCGCTGGCGACGCGAAAGATAGAATCGGGGACACCAGACCTTCCGCGCTCGACAGAAAGGACGAGGGGCCGCTGATAAAGTGGCTCAAGTCCATCTTGCCTGGGATCTGGATTGGCGGAGCCAGCGACGCGACCGAGTGCAGCGCGTGGTGCAGTCCGTGCGACACATGCGAGTGGTTTTGCGCGTGACCATGAGCGTGACCATGCGAGTGCGCGGGGGTAAGCGTGTTCAGCTGCTGGATGCCGATGCTCTTCTGCTGCTGGTGCTCGTAGAAGAGCTGCTGCGCCACGGCCATGGACACCTGCTTCTTGAGCACCGCGCGGCGCTGCGAGCGCTCGCGGCGGCGGATGGCGTGCACGGTCTGGTACTTGCGGTCGCTGCGGCGCTGGATGAGGTTCTGCTTGATGCGGTGCTCCTCGCAGAGCGAGTGCGCGTCGCCGTTGCGCTTGAGTGTGCGCTCATTGAAGCACTTACCGGTCTTGTACTGGCACTTGCCGTAGTACGGGCGCTTGCTGTCGCCGACGGATTGCGCGAGCGACGACGCACCCATTTGCATCTCTTGGTAGTTGCTGCTGCTTGCGATCATTTTCGGTTCTGAGGCACTGGAGATTGGACGGAGAGCCGAGAGAGAGAGGGCAAAGAGAGAGACGGGGGAGAAGAGGTGACGGCTTCTTGCTTGCCGTGACTGAAGACGTGCGAATTGCAAACTGATGTTGTGTCACATGTCTGCCCCACGCAGCTGCGCGCGCCTGCCTTCTCAGAGGAGAGCGTGCGTCCAGAAGCCCTAAACAGAAGCTATTGAAGCTGATAAAGTTGCTTTCATCCAAGCAAACAGGCTTTGGCTCGCAATTGAGCTGCTCAGCTATTCAGCAGCTGCTCTATCCAGTCCAAAGATAGCGCCGATCTGATTTTGGCAGCTATTTTGAGAGAGAGAGCGAGTGAGCGCAGCATTAGATACAATTTAGATTGGGATTGACCCTTTTTATTAGCCCCCGAGCTAAAAAGCTAATGATAGTTTGGCTAAGTCTTCCTATGGCTTTCCTGCTCCGCGCTGGTACCATATTCGGTTCGCGCTTTAATTAGCAAGAAGGGCTCATGACTGTATGACTAACATCGCCCCACAGGATTTTGTACTCTACCGATGCGGATGATCTACAGACATCCCGGTAGCAAAGACCACGCGAGTCAGCCATCGCGAAATGGATGCGGTAAAGTTTATTTATTTGCGGGTGACTCGCTCTACTATTTTCTGTGTGTGAACTGGATTATTTTCCAAGCCAATTCAAATAAAGCAAACTGATTGTTGCTGTCAGGAGGCAACCGAAATCCCGGATGCGGTGCCGCGCGTGCAACTGGACGCTCCGCGTGTTGCGCCAGCTGGCACCGCGCAGGTGACCCCGTCCCTACTAAACCACCAGCACGTGCGGCTCCAGAGGACGAGGTGGATTCCTGACTGTGCGAGTCCAAACAATATGGTGCGTGCTGCTCTCTTTGTGAGCCAAGATCCAGCTGGATATAGCAACGTCCTCGACTGGTTGAATATCAACAACAACCGCAAGAGCACAAAGAAGCAAGCAAGGGACAAGCAAGGGACAAGCAAGCGACAGTCTCCAGTCCGACCCGCTGATCGGTAAGGATGGGGGTGCAAGCGTGTCAGTTCTTCCCAGCTGCTGGTGGCGCCAGTCTGAGTTGACACTTGCGACTCTCAAAAGGGCCACCTGTCTGCGTTGTATTTGTGTGCGCGTTTGCAAAGTTTGCTTTACTTGCTTGCTTTGTGACCAGTAAGTCAACAACACCCACTCATCTTTTTGCACATTTGTGACTGGAGATCCTGCCTCTCTCTTTTCTTTTTTTTTTCTTCATCAGCTGGATTGAAACGTCCACAAATGCCCCCTCTGTAAAAGAGCCTGGTCATAGTCGGAGTTCAGCAAGCTGAACAAGTAAACATGAGCAACGCCCAGTTGTAAAAGATCGGCGGGTTTCGATCTAGAAAAAATTCGGGCGGTCGAAAGCCAAGGCTGACACAAGTATAGTAACAGCAGGTCCGTTCGCTGAAGAGGAAACCTAACTGGCTGGTTGGTTATCTGGGGAAGAGCGTCGTACACGAGGTCCAACAGTCAAACCAAACAACAGACAAGTAAGCAAGCAATTGCGACGCGAGACAGAATGGAAAACAGCGACGACGTGTTGTTTTACACAGCAGCTGAAAAGAGAAGGATCGCAAGAAGCAACACACCTAGTGCGCATTGTTGTCTGGTATGGAAGCCTTCAACATCGCCTTGTTGATGACAGCGGGCTTCCTCTGAGCTGCGCCAGAAAGCAATCTGGATCCGCGTCGTTCCAGTCGCCACCGCCACGCTACATACAACACTGAGCGTGTTGTCGTGTCCGATTGCTTTCTATCTGTCTGTTTCACAACTGCCTAATCAGCAAATTCCTCAGTTGTATCACTTCCAACATCCGCACAACAACGTTGGTTGTCCAGTTGTAAAACCCCGCGACCTTTCGCGGAAACACCTAAATAATGGCCTCCGCTGAAGGGCTCACTATTCAGGCCATCTTGAAGCAATAAGGGCCACTATTCCAAAATTTTAAGTAATAGGGGCCTCTATTCGGAGTTTCTTGAAGTTTGCTTATCTTTGTTCGCTTTTTGCGTTTCTCTTCTTTTTTCTTCACACGCATTTCCATCCGCGAAAAAAGCTCAAAAGCTCAAAAGCTCAAAAGCTCAAAAGCTCAAAAACAAAAGAGGCCTCAAGAAGAAACAGAACCAGCTCCATGCGCTCCTCCGCTATTGCCGCCCGACTGCCGCTGCGCCACCTGCGCCAGCGCGGTCTGCATACGCAGCCGCTCGTCGTGAACGACCGCTTCGCGCTATGGGAACTACGACCGGACGCCGATGCGACCGCGAACCCGGATCAGCTACTTCAGAAGGACCGAGAGCTTCTCGCAACGCTTCCTGCGCCGCCCGTGGCGCGAATGCTGCTGCCGGCGGATGTGGTCGGTCCCAACACGTCACATCCGTTCGTGTACGTGCCTGGCTCGCATGCGCGGGGCGTGGAGGACATCCTCGCTGGGGACTCCTCCTCCACTGGGTACTTTGCGCTATCGTTGCTCCCGCATGCATCATCGACTGAGCAGAGTCACATCCGCAAACCAGTGGATGATCTCCCGCCGAAACCCGCTGGTGCCATCGCGACGCGGCTACTGCTCTCGAACGCGCTCGTGAACATCTGGGACTTTTGCGTTGAGCCGCAGCGGACCTGTGAGCTGCACGAGCACCAGCACCCGTACGTGTTCATCAACCGCTCGAGCGGTTCGACGCGCAATCTGGACGCGGAGCTACAGGAAAAGGGCGAAACACAGTTCGCAGTGGGGGAGTTCCGCTACGTGAACGTGGACCCGACCGAGCAGCGCTGCATCCACGCGTTCCAGAACACGGGCTCCGAGGCGCTGCACCAGTACGTGATTGAGTTCAAAGATTGAGTTAGCTGCAATTAGCTAGCTGTGTAAATCCTACAACTGGTTTTACTTGGTGGAATAATGATTATTGCGTATTGGTAGTTTGCCTCCAACATTTGGGTTACGTCTCGGCTTGGGCTTGGAAGAAACAGTCGCTGTCACCGAATTATTGTTGACGTCAGTCTCCAGTTGCCGCCCGCGCTCCAGTTCGCCAAGTAGCTTCTGCACTTTCATTGAGGAGCCCACTGCAGCAAGTTTCTTTGCACTAGCAAGCTCGTTTTGCTGCTGCTGCCTGTCTCGCATTGCATGTCCATGCCTGTATTGTTGCTGGAAATATTGGAGATTTTGTTGCCTCTCTGGGCTACATTGGCTCTTTGTATGCTCCGTACCACCACCACTCTCTGCCCAGAGCCTGTGGCTGCGTGACCAGAGCACGCGCTGCAGCGACCGGAGGTCCTCGACCATGAGCTTCTTCTGGCGCGCGCAGTTCGCGAGAATGCTCTCAGCGCTGAGCTTTGCATGCGCTGCTGAAGCTCTCACTCTCGCTGCCCTGGCGAATCTCTTCTCCAGCAGCGCAACTTCGTCTTCCTCGTCGTCGTCGTTTTTCTCTGAGATCTGGTTGCGTGTTAAGACCGGCTTTATAAACTGGTTTGTGGTTCCAAGTCCACCACAAGGCAACCTCGAGGCCGATGGTGAAGAAGTGAACTCCGTGTCGTAACTCTGCTTGTCAAACTCAGCGGATAACAAATCGATCGAGCACTCGCCGAGGTTTACAGGAATGATCGGATGTGGCGGTGTTTGAGCTGGTTCGTGGTTCACATGGGACCAGCGAAGCTGTGATAGAGATCATGTGTTAGTTGGTGCACTACTTAGCTAGGACTAACACACAAAGAGAGGTTTGTAGTCGCACACCTGCACAAGAAACTCTGGGACAACCGCCTGCGGGTACCGAACGAGGTATTCCTCCTAATGGAACAGACCGTAGAGTTCACATCAAGCTCAGCTCAAAATGAATGCTTGCAACCAATATTGAGTGCAATTCAGAAATGTTTCGTGTACCTCGTCGGCAAAGTAGAGCGTCCCGACCAGCGGATCATCCGGAAAGCTGCTCGCGGCTTCTTCACAGCCGTTCGTCGCTTCTTTCTTCGCGCGCCGCACAGTCTTCCCCATCGCCACTCGACAGAGAGCCAGGTACTGAACCTTACTGTTGTTCTCAATATCGTCCTGTGTCAACACGCTGTCGCGCATCTCTTCAAACGTGCTGTAGCGACTGAACCTTCGCGGGAATGGTAACGCTTTCGACTCGGAAACCTTCAGTCTCGCGCGAAACTCGCGCGAGGTGCCAGGCACGCTATCCACATTGCTCAAGCTGCAAACAACATTCCCCACACCAGTGGGTTAGACAAACTTTCCATTATGCCCAATGAGCTACAGCAGCTATAAGAAGGATGAAGGTCCAAAACTCACGTCGCTCGGTTGAAGACCTCAATGTCTTCTGCTGCAGCCGCCTGGAAACTCTTTTCATCATGGTGCATGCCCCACACGATGCAGTGCTCGATGCTCTCGCTCGGGACAACGCAGAAAAGCCCTTTGATCTTGACTTCGGACGGCGGTATCGCCTGCGTGAAGCGGTGGAAGTGGTGCAACAGTGGTCGGTTCTCGATCTTGTATACCTCCATCACCTCCAGCGACGGCTGTTGACTATGAGAAGAGCTCTCCAAACTAGAAGAGCAGAAGAAATTCCGCTTGACGTTCTCACTCGCGGCTTTGACACAGCGCTGGTGCTGCGAGTCGGACGCTGGAAGGTGCCACATGCGCACTTGCCCTAGGGTTTCGCTCGAGAGCTGAGTCGCAAAGAGACTGTGGGTAAAGTTGGTCAGTGTACTTGACTATTTAGTGTGTCCATGGTCAATGGTGTTAATTGGGACCACTGGTACTCACTTGAAGTGGAAGAGCAGTTGGGTCTGCTTGAGCAGATCCTGGCACTTTGCGTCCTCGTGCGTCGCCCAGTGCTGAATGTACGTGCGCTCCGCCTCCAGGAGCGCGTAGAAGCGCAATACGCTCTGCATCACAAACTGGTCGTGCAGCTGTTCCAAACGCATGAAGTTGTCCACGTATCGCTCTGTTTTATGCTCACTTGAGGTAGCAGAGGAGCTATACAAGGACATGTAGTGACCATGCGCGTTCAACGTGGTGACGCTGTTGATCGCAGTCTGCACGCTCGTCCATCGTGATAAAATCTGTTTTCGTCGTGCCTGTACAAGTCAAACACACATATCATGATCATTACGCTTCCATCAATACTAGCGCCAGCAGCATACCCGATCCAGCAGACGCGCACCTTTGTCTGCGCTCTCAAGCGCCGCGCCAGCGCGATCTTCTGTGTCCACGGCCTGATCTGCTGCTCGATTGAACGCGTTGGCAGCAGCAGCTCGTCCAACAGAAATGGTCGCGCACCGTGCAGCAAGCCGCTTTCCTCGCGTATCGTAGCGCTGTTCACGCGCACGAAGATCTCTCCGCTGGGAGCTCCATGGCTGCTTGCTTTTGATATGTTTTCCATCTTTTGAAAGTGTTTGATGCAAAAGCAACTCAGTTTTCGACATTTTCGACATAAATGGTAAAAATGTCCAAATTGAAGTTGAAGTAGTGTAGCCATTTGTCGCTATGACGTTATCATCAAATCAGCTGTTGAGCTGCTCGAGCGTACGACGCCGTTCTTCCTCTTGTGCACGCTTTCGCGCCTGGCGGATCCATTTCACGAGACTGAACTGCAAGAAGAGGCGGCTGAGGTAGTGCTGCATGAGCTTCGCGGTGTGCAGCATCTTGACGCACGCCCGGATCTCCTGCCACGCGCGGCTGAGTGAGCCGTGCAAATCAAACTTGGACTGCGCTCCCTGCTGTACTTGATGATGTAGCTGCTGCTGTTGCTGCTGTGCGTGCTGCTGGATGTCGCTCAAAAGCCGCTCGATCAGTGCGTTCTGCTTCCTCAGCAGCGTCTTCGTCGCCTTGTTCTGGTGTGAAGCCTCCAGCTGGTATGTGAGGTCTTCGTGCACGCTGCGCCAATACCGGGCCAGGTCTTCCACTTCCTGCTCAAAATATTATAATCCAAATATCATCGTTACTATGCAGCACACAGATAGATGGCAAGTGATGCAAGTGCTACAGATCGTACCCTCTCCACGGATGAGATGTTGGTTCTGCCGACTGAGAGCCGCAGTTCCTGGAGATCCTGTTCTTGGAACGGGATTTCGGGCAGATGCACGTTAAACAGCCGCAGTTGGTACACGCGCGTCACGCGAAGTAGCGTGTCCAGGTCCAGGAATTCATGCCCAACATCACCAAACACGAGTCTGCACTCACGGGGCGAGATGCGGCTGTTGGTCACGCTCGTCACGATCTTGATGAACTGATCGAGGCCGATGCGATTACTGCCTGTATCGTAGGACTCGAATGCCTGCTTGTATCGCTGCAGGCGAATTATTCCCATTCAGTGGGAAGTTAGTCAGCTTTGAAAGGTGTACAATCGGATACAGCAATAAAGTTTAGAAGCCAAATGCTTACCTCGTCGACCTGGTCGCTCATGGCATTCCACTTGGAGAGGAAAATCGCCATCGCGTCGTCCAACTCCACCAATTTCTCCTCATCAACAAGGCCAGAGTTTTCTCGTTTCCCAGGTACTGCAGCAGCAATAACAGCAGTAGGAGCAGCAGGCTGACTAAGCGATCGCGCCACAGCAGGAAGCGCGTCAATCTCCTGGTGCAGCAGCGTCTTCTCGGATCCCGTGAACGTGAAGCCGAAGAGCAAGTCTGCAGTCGCGTGGATGTGCTTGGTGTACACGGGACAGGAGCCCTCGGAGGTCTCTTCCAGTCGATTCTCAGCCTTGAAGATCTTCATTTGGCCAAAGAAGATGTGCCCCAGCGCGTGGAGGTAGTACAGAAACACATCGTAGCCTGGGTAAGAAGAGGACGCGCCGTTGCTGGTCATCGTGAGACCGGATGCTGCACAGAAGAATGCAATCCGCTGGTCGTCTTGGAATGCCAGCAGGCCCTCGACAAAGCTGAAGAGCCAGCAGCCCACGAGCGCGGGGGACTCGTAGCGTGCGATGAAGTAGTCGCAGACGAACGGTGCGATGGTCCAGAGGCTCGCATTGTCCAGCTGCAGGTGGTCCGCCTTGAGGAACTCGAGGCAGATGTCCAGGATTAGCGTCTTGATGTGCGCCTTGGTAAGTTTCAAAGAGTTTGGCTCTCTCTCGGTTTGCTGCCGAAAGAACGCGCACAGGTACGTCTGCCACATGGACGGCAGGTTCACCGCGAACTGGAAAGGCACAAGGTGGGTCTGCTGTTCCTGTTGCTGCTGGTGGAGCGATGGCGTGAGAGCTGTCGGTTGTGAATCTGCGGCGAGCACAGCAGCTGCGATCTCCGCGATTTCTTCTTTTGTCGCGCTGCTGCGATGCAGGCGCTTCTTTGGAGACACTGCTAGCGATCGTCTGCCTCTCGATCGCGCCGACGCTTTCATCACTTTCGAGTCCTTTGGTAATTTCTCATTGATGAAGAACTGTGTGCCTTTGATGGCGTTGGAAGAGTCACCGTCGCCACCACCACTACTATCACTACTAGTAGCAGTGTTCATGATGCTTCGCGGGTGGTACCCGACACTCGCGATCTGCGGTGAGATGAACGCGCGGAAGACGGTCGCGATGCCTCGCAGGTACAGACACTGCTGCATCTTGCGACGCGTGGACGACTCGCGCTCCTTGGCGCGCGCGAGGTCACCCGGCGAGGACGAGAAATCGATCGCGTTCAGGTTTAGCGCCGCCGTGGCGCCGCCGACCACCGCGTCAAAGATCTTGACAAGTGCGTCGCCACCCTCGACGTTCTCCGTCTGTATATACAAAGAGAGAAGATGTGTTTGTCAAATTAATTTCCTAGTGATAGTGATCTGCATTCAAACCTTAGTCTTACCCGCAGAAGCAGACTCTCTCTCAGGATCGCGTCATTCGAAGCCGCTGTGTCCACAAAGTAGTGCTTCCACGTGTCGATATGGGACGACAGGATGTCCTGCAGCGCCGTCGGGTGGAACTCGCTCAGGCACGTGACGAGGTACTGTGACGAGCGCAGCTGGTCGAGCAGGTCGCGGTTCGGGCCGTTCAAATCTTCCTGGAACACCTCGCGCAGTAGCCGCAGGATCTCTCCGGGGTCCTCCTGGGCGATGCGCTCCAGCGTCGCAACTGAGGCGCGCCGCATGAAATTCTGCACACCCCCGACGCTCTGCAGTTGCAGCATGAGGCGGTAGAACGAGCTCACGTCGGCCTGCTGATGCATCTCCTGAAAGAGCTGCTTGAGCAGCTCCGGCTGGCTCAGGAACAGCGTCGAAAGCTCGTTTGTGTGCGACGTGAACCAGTCCACGAGGTACGAACTCCCGACTATCGTGGCGCTGGTCTTCTTGCCGTCCCCACCACCAGTACCAGATGAGAGGTACTCTCCAATGCCCGTGTTGCCGCCCACGCCCATCACCGTGTCAGCTGTCGACGTGTTGGTGCCCCATAGTAGCTGTATGCCTCGGTTCTTCTGCACGAGCGCGTCGAGATGGTCGCACGCCTTCAGGTCCAGCTTGAGGAACCTTTTGACGGGACCAGCGAACTTGGTGATCGTGAACCGCAGGATGCCGAGGTTCTGCGACACGGCGCTCAACAGGATCTCGGGGCTCTGGTTGATTGCGTTCACGAGCAGCGACGGATCCTGCTTCTGCCGCTGAATGAGCATCTGCACGAGCGCGTTCGAGCCACCACTGCTGGCGTCGAGCTCCAGCTTGGCGCGTCGCTTTCGCTCTCGCATGTCTTCGCTCCTAGTAAATTTTTCGAGGATCCCGTCCGTGGGCTCCAGATACGCGCACAAGAGGTCACACAGGCCACGTTTCGCCTCCCAGATGCTGTTTTTTGTTGTTGCAGTTGACGCTTGCGGTTGAGAGGACTGTTGCTGTCGTATTCCTAAACAGCTGGTAGTCGCTTTTGCTTCTTCTTCGTCGTCGTCTTCATCGCACAACAGCTCGAAAACGTCTTCGCACTTGCGCAGAACCGCCTCATGGACGGCTTTCAGTTGGTCGACCGACAAGTTCTCCACGGTTCCTATTGACAAATTAATCCGTGGGTGGATCTGGTGCTGGGATGGATGCTGAGGTCCGATGACTCCGAGCAGCACGTCGGGTATCGAGATCGCCTGGTGTTGCTGATCCTGGGCTTCAGCAGAATCTTGCTCTTCTGGTATAGTGCTCTTCGGTAGTCGAGACTGGTGGCTGGTGAACGCAAAGTTGGACATGAGGCGCTTGCGCACCGTCACCGTCGGTCGGCGGAACTGCGGTCCTCCGAGCGGCGTCAGCGGTACCTCAGGCTGGCGCATGAGTTGATTTGCTGAATTTGGTTGCCCAGCGAGCAGGTTGTGCCGCGTCACCTGGCGGTGGTGGTGGATCTGCTCCGCCATGTACGTTTCCTCGAGCGCGCGCAGCACCACCTTGAGCTTGGTGGGCTGGATACTACTACTACTACTACTATTGCTGCTCTCGTCCAAGTCGCCCTCTCCTCCTTGTCCTTCCCGTCCGTCCTTGGACTGGAAGCACTTGAGCAGCACCTGCTGTTCCTCGACGCTTAGCGTTTGCCAGAACGTGAACACGAGCCGCACGCGCTCCTGCAGCACGAGGTTCGCCAGTGCAGACGCGCGCTTGCGCGAATCGTCCAGTGATAGTTCGAGTCCGCCTTTGGCTCCTTCTGCTTCTATCTGTCTGGCTGCGGAGGCTTCGCTCTCGACGGTCGCGTCGACAGTCTTCACTGCGCGTGCGGTCGCCATGGTGTTCCAGAGCACGAGGAAGAGGTCATCGCACAGGAACGGCGAAACCATCTCGGCGATCGCGGTCAGGCGGGGCGACGCGTCCATTTTCTTGAGCGTCTGGAAAGAAAACAAGTCCATTCACACGATTAGAATGCATGCAGTGGCAATACCAGCAACTGTAGTATCATCATACCAGTGTCGCGGCGATGAGCTGTTGGTTTGCCTGGCCCTCCTTTGCCTCCTGCTCGTCGTGGAGGTCGTTGATCTCCTGCTGTCTCCTGTCGAGCTCCACGCGCTGCTTCACGACCACGTCCGCGTACTGCTGCTGCGAATGATAGGAGATGGTTGGGTCGTAGCGCACGTAGACGGAGTTTCCAAGTCCGCCCACGAGCACATCGCAGAGCAGCGTCGACGCGCCGCACGCGTCCAGTACCTAGGCAATTCCACGAACAAATGATGAGAAGAACTGTTGGCCCCTTGTGCGATAGAAAACAAAGCCAGAAGAAAACTTACCTGCCGGACGATCTCCAAGCATAACGCCGAGCAAATCCAGTTTGGAGCAGCGTCAGAGCTGCCAAAGCGCCCCGCGTCCGAATGGCGCAGCAGCGACTGCCAGATGCGCGTCATCTTGCTCTCTTGAGACCTGTGGGTATGTGTTCACCAAACGCACACAACAAATGAGAACCATAATTAGGTATCAACACAATCCAATCAATGGCACACAAACTCAGGCCTCTACTCACAGTGTCGGCTCGTTCATCTGCGCCGCCCACTTTGCGATCGTAAAGTACAGGATCTCGTCGAAATCGATCGCTTTCTGAGCATGGAGTGCTGGTCCACAGGCAGCAGCAGGAGGAGCAGCACCGGGTTGAGAATGCACGTCCGACCCTTTTCCTCCTCCATTCAGCTTTGGCAATGCGCCGCTTCCTCCTTCACCGCCTTGCGGACTCTGGCTGGACGCAGCAACAGAGCTCTTTCTCGACGTGCGCGGGCTTTGCGGCTCGACAAAGTTGAACGATGGTAGCGTGAGCCCGACGCCTGCGGCTCGGTCCAGCGGGTCTTTCTTGAGGAACGCCCCCCTGCTGCGGCGCATGTTGCCATCTGCTGCGCTGTGTGGAACTTGTGAGTGAGTGAGTGAAGAAAAGTGTGGAGACCACCATTTTCAAATAACCAAATTCGCTCTTCAAGGAGCTCGAGTCCCAGAAAGCAGCAGCAGACAAAGAGCCCAAGCCTGAGGAGACGAACGAGATGGTGTGGCACCCGTACGTACATTTTTGTTTGTGCGGGCGAAATGAATGTGTTGTATTGCCAAGGTGTGCTGAATTCTAACAGTGTCTGCTGCGGTTTGTTTGCCTCTTCACAGTGTGCTGAAGGAGCTGGTGCCACTGAAGAGTTTGAACCTCGAGTGGGAAAGCTGGCGCGATCAGTAGCTGATTCCCTTCAGTGAGTGACACAACGCTGAAGGCGGCGCTTGGAGCCAGCGCATGTGACAGTGCCGTTGAAAATGCAAATATAGAGCGGCAAGGAGGTGGAACGATGCGAGAAGCCGAGTAGCTGCGTCGCGGAGCGGCTGTGGATAACAGGCGCTGGAGAGCGAGGCGGGAGGGCGAGAAGCGGGAGTGCGAGAAGCGGGAGTGATCTCTCTCAAATATTTAGGAGCTCATAACCGAATTGGATCACAAAGACAGTCATGGCGGACCCAGAGGGCAGTTCTAGCCGCAAGCGAGTCCTCAATTCGCGGAACGCAAGACGCGTCAGAAGACACTTCAGAAGACGCTGGATACGACGGTCGACAAGACATGATTCACAGAACTCAGCATACACGCCGACATGACCTACTTACTCCAGAAGTATGTTGACTCTTGTAGTCGGCCTGCCTGCGAGGCGTCACTGTTAGCAACCCTGCACGTCACTCGCGTTCTCAGTGAAGACATCGAGCTTCTTCCTATGGACCGAAATTTCTTTAGACGGTGCCTGGGTCGATCGCGAACATGGATACTGGCCTCTCCTGCGCAACCGCTGACCCCAAGCTCTACAACACCGTCCGACACTTCTCTCTGTTCCTACTACCTGACGCCTACGTCCCTATCGCGCGAACTCCAGCTTTGACGCGCTTATACGAGTACATCGCACAACAGGCCGGTCAAAACTTTGCGGTGAGCGTTGTAGAAACGTTTCTCAGCCGCCTGGGGCGCTGGTTCCGCTGCAAGATCTACAAATTCGCATTGAGGTCAGAACGTCCCTACTTCATCATCAAGTCCCTGGTGTCGTTGCTTACTATCGCGAGCACCCAAGAATCCTCTGACGTCGAGAGACTCTTGCGAGAGACTCTTGCCGCGCTACAGGAAACTCTAGCAAGCCCCAATTCCGAGAGCTGAACGGCACTGACTACAGAGGCTCGTTGACGATGTTCGTGGCAGGATCAGCCCGCTTCCTCTCTGTCTGAAGAAAAGGCTCAGTGAGTGCCTCCCGTTCTTGTTTTCTGTTCTTTGAGATCTAGAGCGCTTAAGCTGTTCACTCTGCTTCCCGTCAAGAGACTGAGGCCCATGAACGTCAAGATCGACAGTACGATTTAGAACTGTCTCAAAAACGAGATCAACACGATATGTGCAGACAGTGACGATCTTCCCAAGGAAGATCGCAACATCGATCTACCTCTGCCTCGACTCTGGGCTTATTACTTTGATCTGAACCGAATCGCACGCTCGTCGACGAAGAAGTTCAACTCCTTTCTCATTGCTGGTAGTATGGGTGCGTCTACTACTATAGTTCGGGAAAAGAGAAGTAGGGAACAATTGAGTGAGTAGAGTGTGGCGGATCTGTTCGCTCGGGCGGACAGAGTGGTGGTTGTCGATTTCGGGAAGAGTCCGCTCTTCATTGGCGTCGTGTACAACCATAGAGCTCTGGAGAGGCTCTCGCTACACTCCCCGGGCAACGGCGTCAAGCCCGAGGTCCTTTGATGGGGAAGAGCACAGTGGCACTTTGAAGCAGGCCACACGCACCGACGCAACCTTACGAAGCACTGGACCAAAAAGGTACTTGAGATCGCCAGGTCCAACACTGACGTCCAAGGCTCAAAGATGACAAACCTGGGACCTGTCGAGCAGCACGTCCTTCATGTCCTTCTCAATTTCCAAACCACCCTCCAGTTCTACAACGCACGCCGTTTCAAGTGATTAAAGTGAAAGACGTTTATTTGAACACAGAGAGCGTACGACAAGACTGCATTAGACCTCAAAGGCGAATCTTCTCGGACTCTAGTGGTGTGAGGGATGCAAGGTTTCCCGCGGCAGGAAGCGGACGCCTCGTGGTTCCGACAAGCATGTTGCGTCGGAAAGTCGGGGATAGACTCACAACAGTTGATCAGAACGAGTTCCGGACATCTAAGCTCTGTTGCGCCTGCCACCAAGCGCTAGCAGCATTACACGACCCCGACACAGGCGGATAATCCTGGGTGTTGCGCGTTTGTTCCAACAGTGCATGTCCTCGCAGCGTCTGGAACCGCAACGGCTCAGCAGCAATCAACATCCTCACCTTCTTTCTCTGCCGAGTTCAAGGCGAAGAGCCACTGCCAGCGTTTAGGAGAGAGGCAGGGTAGAAGTAGCCAACCTTGCTGTCTATAGAGGATAGCAAAACGATGACTAAGGTTGTGTGGTAATACCATATTGCCAAATTCGATTCATTCATTCTGAGAAGGCGAGTACGAAATGGTGACGGCGGTCGAGAGGCGAATCAGTTGGCTCATTTCAGGAATAAA